>JADRCD010166332.1:0-24659 GCA_019843815.1 Montemys delectorum
TGCTTTTTTCATGACCCCATCATGCCTTCCAAACTGGTACTACCTGGGTGACTCTTACACATTACTAAATACAGATGCAGCACAAGGTACAACCTTGACTATCTCTGGAACACAGCTTCTTTGTGCTCTCAGAAAATATTTCCCAGAAGATTTCACCTCAGTGATGCTGGTCTCTTGTTAATCACCATTAATTTCTTAGATTCAGCTAGCCAGCATCAACTGTTCCAGTAGTCCCTTCTATTCTTAACTCTAAAGCCAGAGCCCAATGGCTGAAGCTACTGAGTTCTGCTGCTTGCAAGTGCTAGAACATGGCCCCCTTGTTCTATTATATTATCACTAGCTTCCTCTTTTCCAACTCCTTCACTGCCTAAGCCTGGCTGTCTTGGATCTTACTCTATAGACTGACCTTGAACTCAGAGATCTGCATGTCTGTCTCCTGGGATTAAAGGCTTGTCCTACCATGCCTAGACCTAAATTTAGCTGAATGGGATCTTGCCCCAAGGCCACTACTCCCTCAATTCAATTTAATATCCTTGAACACAGGATTCAGCTCCATTTCGCTTTCTGGTGACCCTTTAATATTCGAATCATGTATTTTATATTTTTCCTTTTGAAACTTGCCATGCTTATTAAAAACTCTTGATGAGACTTAGCCAAAGAACAAAGTCTATGATGGGTATTTCTGAGACTTCCTTTGTCAGTGCAATTAATCTGAGTCTCTTCCCTTAGCCTCAGGCAGACTCTTCAGACAAGGGTAAAAAGTAGCCACATTCTTCACCACAGTATACCATGAAACAGTCTCTAGGCCACATAATGAGGTTCTTCTTCACTGAAACATCTTGGGCAGGGTCTGCATAGTTCAAATCACTCACAGCAACAAAGTCTTCCATATTCCTACTAAGATGTCTCATTAAGCCCCACTTAAACCATTCTACTGCTTTCCAAATCCAAAGTCCCCAAATCCATGTTCTTCCAAACAAAAACATGGTCAGGTCTATCACAGCAATACCCCATTCCTGCTACCAACTTCTGTCTTAGTTGGGGTTTTACTGCTGTGAACAGACACCATGACAAAGGCAACTCTTATAAGGACAATATATAATTGAAGCTGGCTTACAGGTTCAGAGGTCCTGTCCATTATCACCAAGGCAGGAACACCACAGTGTCCAGGCAGGCATGGTACAGAAGGAGCTGAGAGTTCTACATCTTCATCTGAAGTCTACATACAGAATACTGACTCCCAGGCAACTAGGACTAAGATATTAAAGTCTGCACCCACAGTGACACACCTACTCTAACAAAGCCATAACTCCCTCCTAATAGTGCCACTCTCTGGACCAAGCATACAGAAACCACCACAATAGTCAACATAAGTTTGCCCGTAAGGCATCAGATCCCATTATAGTTGTTTGTGAGCCACCAAATTGTTGCAGGGAATTGAATTCAGGACCTCTGAAAGAGCAGCCAGTGTACTTAACCACAGAGCCATCTCTCCAGTCCTTTAATTTAAATATCTTTTAGGCTAACTCTACCCCTAAGCTTATACAGAACTGACTGTGTGTTATGGTTGACATGAGCTCTTAAACAATATTGTCTTACATTGACAATAAAATTATTGCTGATACATAAAAATTTAAAAAGCTAGCCACAGAATCATTGTGCTAAGTGACAGAAGCAAAATCAAGAAGAATTTATGTGAATTCATTTATAAAAAGTTCTATAGAAACTAATCAATGGTGCAAAGTATTATCGATATTATTACTTTTAATGTGAAGGGCAGAAGCAGGTACTGACTTTGAATCTACCTTCTTGCAACCATGATAATGAAAAGGAACAATATCCTGCTAGGAATTTGGCTAAATCTATTACATGAATTTGAAAATTTTCAGCAAGACATATACATATATGTGAGATATCTGCATTCATTCTATGTAGATTGCTTATATTAAAAATGGGAACTTAACCAAGTATGAAATGCTGCTTCTAAATGTGTATGTAAAGTAACATGGACACATGTACTAATGTCAACAATTGAAAAACCTTAAAGAACAAAAAGAGAACTGTTACATGCAAAGGGCAACAAGTTGATTGGGAGTGGGAGTAGGGGACAAAATGCCATAGCTAAGAGTCCTAAAATTGGAGCAGAACAGAGATTCTGAAGTCTGTACTTTGGAGACCTAGAACAATTCAAGATTCAATCCATGCTAACAAAGCATACTCAGTCAAGCACATCAACAGATATCATTGTTCAGAAATGCATTGAGAAAGCTTAGAGTACCTCTTCTATACTACACAGGTAGAGAGTGAGGCTGTCACACTTACATAAACTATTATTTCCAAGCTCATTTTCCTTATACCAAGTTATAGCATATACTTAATGTAAACCTAGCTGGGAGACCAAACTGTAGATATATAGTCTCAAGGCTGCATATTGAAGAGAACAGTAACTTTCCTCTAAGAGGAAAAAAAGTGGGATATGAAAAACCATCTAGAGATGGCATGCAAAATAATCCATGGGTGGTTGTAAAGAAATCCTGGAGAACAACAAAAGACAGTGAGTCAGAGAAGACAGAAAAAAAGATTTCAAAAATAAATTCTACCCATTTTCTATAAATCCTCATCCCATTCATTTTCAGAGCAGGGACAGAATTGTCATACCTCACAGTTCGCCCAAGAGTCCTGGTTTATGTCTGCTACCCTACATAAATATCAGTGAAAAGCCTTTAGTTGGATTATAAATTGCATGCTACCCATTAGGCATGGAAGATATATACTGATAAATGATTCATTAGAAATAAATAAATCTTGGTAGAACAGTCTTTTCCAGTTGTGCCTAACTGCAGGTAAATGGCAGCCAAAAGCATTTTTGTTCAGATATCATATTAAAACTGTCATTAAATTAACCTATATATTCGTGGAATCAATCCAATTAATATTATTAGTTTATGGAGAAGCCTTGAGCTCACAGAAACTTTATTTGGTCTCTTTTCAGACTTGCATATTTCCCAGATAATTTCCTAGACAATTATTCTTTATCTATCGTACTTCCATTATTTTATGGATGTCACTCCAGCATGAGTTTTTGTTTATTCTTTCAAATAGGAAATGAATTATGCTTAAAGAATAAGACACTATCAATTCTGATTCTTAAGAAAGTTCTTCAGAGGAATTCAGAGCCAATCCTTATTGTCCCATGGCAAGTCTGATAATAATAAAATGGTAAATCCATGTAATACCTCTCAAGGGTAAGAACTGGCACTGCTCTTAGCGTAGCATCACCAACTAAACCATGCTACCTCAGATACATTACCTCTTATCTCTATACCTCAGAGTGCTCATTTCTAAAATCCACACTTGTATTTAAATCTTTCTGTTGTACAGCTCTAGAAAATAATATAATATTTTGCTCACAATCTGAAAGAAATCATTCTAATGCCTTTAGCCTTTCAAATTCTGAACAAAATCAATAACCATGATTTTATGATAGTCTGAATACTTAGCATAGCCAGACACCATTCAGGCACTTTCCTGATTCTGTAGCATAGCAAATTTAAATAATTCTGTGCAGAAGTTGGGGTAGGATGCACTTACTGGGAGGCTTCCATGTATTGAAAATTTAATCTAGAAACATGACTGCTCTGGCAAGGGATCACATGCAAAGACATTAATGCAGACACACTATTAATCCCAGGAGACAGAGGCTATAAGACCTCTGACTTCAAGACTAATCTGGTTTTGAGTAAGTATTACGTAAAGAAAAGATGAGGTCCAGGTACAATGGCACATACCAGGTCTCAGGAGACAGAGGCATACAGATCTTGGAGTTGTGTTTGAGTCAGTCAGTTCAGTTGAGTCAGTGAGTTGAGAGGCAGTTCAGTAGAGTGGAGATCATGGCAGTTCAGTTTGTGGAGTTCAGAGAGAGTTTTTATAGGAACAATTTTACAGAGACAAGTTGCAGAGAGAACTAGCTAGATACAGATGAAAACAGAAAGAGCCTATGTATGTGAAGGAGCCAGAAGATTAGAATAGATTGTCAGAGTTAGTTTGAAGCCAAGCAGAGAAATTCAGTGAGGAGATGAGTAAAACCAGATTGAATCAGTCAACTTGGAGAGGAGTTTGGCCAGAACAGCTAAGTTGAACCTGCGAGCCAAAGTTCAGAAAGTACTAGAAAGGGTGAATTTATTCAGCAGTAAGCCTCTGAAACAACAATTACATCAGGAAAATAAAAGATACATTTATACTCCTGTCTCCCATCTCTCTGCAAGTGTACTTGGATGCTATTGTGCTTGATCTCCTGTGGATTGGGGAGCAAATACTTTTACCCACTGATACATCTCCCTATGTATGAATGAATGTGCTATTCAGGTCCATGTTCATACGTCTTAATGGCAGTCATTGAAGAAAAGCATTATGCAAGAGGTAAGGCAATGAAACTTAATCTTTTTTTCTAGAACTAAATTAAGAATTTTTTAATCCTGTAACCCAAGTGATGTAAATGATCTTTTTATGGTAATGATATTTTGTCCACATTATTTAAAACATTTTAGTCCTATTGACTTTGAGTATAAAAGAAATAATGCCTCTAAGCACAGAGTCAAAAATATGTAAATATCAAGTGTCCTAATTTAGCAAAGAGCTCAAATGAAATACATATCCCTGAAGGTACTAAGGAAAGAAACTCAGGCAGACATTTGAGGAAGAAGTGAGCCATCCTCCCACATAAAACAGAAAGGACAGAAAGGATTCCAACAAAGCATATGGATCTATACACGAGATATATCTGTATCCTCAAACTCTCCTGCACATCTATTTGCCTGTTGTTCTTCCCCCTGAAGATGACAAAGCCTTCCCTGCTCAGGCTTTTCACTAATGGCCCACCTCCTCCTGGGCTCACAAGGACTGTCTGCCTTCCTGCACCTTCTTTCGTTTCCACACAGATCTCATATTTGAAACTCTTGCTCTTAGATGTCTACCACTTGCCATTTCAGTGTGTTCCATATTTCTTCATCTTCCAGCAATGCATCCCCTTGTTCTTTGAAGAATTTACTTCCCCCTTCACTCTCATTTGTTTCAGGACTACTCATGCCATAACAGTTGGTAGTTTCAATAATTCATTGATGAATTTTTTTTCCAATCAAACACCCTAATCTCTCATTTCTTTACCTCCCACTATTTCCTCCAAGTGGGGAGAAGATTAAGTCATGAGTGAATGTGTTGATCATTGTGGACTCCAGTATTTCAAACCCAGGGAAAGAGCAAAGCCTTCCCTGTGTGAAGCTATCCTGGAGGAAAATGGAAAACCTTCTGATGTGTCTGTGGATGCTAAAAGGATGAGCCACAGCGACCTCCTCCCAGAAGACTGATACCTGACACTGCTCACCCACACAGAACTCCTACCAACCTGACATTTTGAAAAGCACTAGGGACACTCTTTGCACTTCTTCTGCAACAATGGTCTCTTTTATGATATTGCTTAGATAGTTTCACTGTCATGTGTCTAAAAGACATGGTCTATATCACCAATATAGATATATTTCCTGAAACCCAGACTCCTGTACCAAATACCAACTATCACCTCAATACTTAATCTTCCCACTAGTTTCCACATAAAGAATTGGCAACTCATCAATTAGTCAACATACACACACACACACACACACACACACACACACACACACACACAGAGAGAGAGAGAGAGAGAGTACATATTTCCACTTCACAAATAATCCTACAGAATCTACTTTTTTATTATATCCAGAATCCAGTTTCAAGTATACCTGCTACTTGATTCTATCCAAACATCAGACTTCACATGAAATACAGAAAACCCCTGAAATACTCAGTATGTCCCTATACATCTTTCTCTCTTTCTTTCTTTTCTTTTCTTTTTTTTCCTATAGACTAGACCATTTATGATCTACACAGCTGCCACAGCAATTCTTTGAAAGAAAGTTTATTTCGCTTATTAGGTCAACAGTTCCAACTCTTAACAATATAGTGTGGCTTAGGGTCCTACCGCATTCTACTTTGCCCATATCAGCTCTCCAAGACTTTGTTGTGTTATACACTCTGCTCCCATGCTGGCAATCTTCATATTTACTCTGCTCCCATGCTGGCAATCTTCATATTTACTTTCACAGCTCAAGGCTGGAGCACTGTTTCACTGACTGAAATGTTACCCAAACTTTTGTCTTCCAGAAATTAGTTCCTCCTGGGGACTTCCTAACTGCTTCCTACCTTTTCCTCAAAGGTCACATGTCAGCAAAAAATGTAGATTCTGTCTGCAAATTCAGCATCCATACTGCATATCTTTCTTCCTTCACATGTTTTATCAATAGCCCTCTGCACTGTTTATAAATATACATTATACATAATGCACATTTATTAATACTGTTTCTATGCTTTTCTGCATTTCCAATTAACCTATTTTTTGTTGACTTAATCCAGTTGTTTTCTATTACTTTTCAAAAAAAAAAAAAAAAAAAGAAAGAACCTGATGAAGAGTGCATGGCTTTAGGGCCTGGCACAGCTTCTCCTTCTCACGTATGTGCCATGATGTTTGGTCAGATTACATTGCTAACATCATCCATATAGCCATCCATTACATTAAATCAGTATAATTGTTTGATAATGGCAATCTTCCTTCTCCTGTGAAATTCAGTTTTGTTCAGCAAAGAATAACAATAGCCCACTCTTTGAAATGGAACGCTATTTATTATTTTTGGCTTATTACTTATATCTTAGTATTCACTGAAAAATGAAAACATCTCAGAAAACCTTACTGCTACTCTTTAAGCTTTAATTTAAAAAGAACTTAAGAGTTTTACCATCTTTTCAGCTAAGCACCAAGGGGATTTCTTTCTTATTCATTTAAATAAAATTGCTTATTCTGTAAGTTAATGTTTAATGAGGACTTAAAAACTTTTTTATCTGAAAAGCAAAATTATAATAGAAAATTGTTGCTAAAACTCCATTTTAATACAGTTAAGTGATGGTTTGCATTAATAAGTTAGAGAAAATTATTCTAACATAAATTATTCTGAATAAATCAGACTGACAAAATGATTATATCTTTTCCCTCATTTTGTGGCAAAAATCAGTCACTTCTAATATGATTATTGCTAAAATTTAGGTAGTACAAAATATCTGTAAATATCCTGGCATATATTTAAGCACATACACAACAGAAGTTATCCCAAGGATCCCAATGCATGCAACCCACATGAGTGCAGCAGGAGACCAAAAAAGGGAGAAAATGTTAAAAGGCTTACCATGATTCTATAACTGATATGCCAAAATTCCAACTTCACTTTTCTCTCCAAAGGTAATTTACCTTTAGGCATCACAGTGTTTACCTCATGGTCAAAAATACAACAAATAAGTAAAAACTAGCTAAAATCAGCATCCCTTACTCCAAGTAAAACATGTGACTTCAATATGATTTAAAAAGATTGGTACAAAAACATCCCCTACTAATTAAAAGTTTTTGATCTCTATAATTGAGGTTGTCATAGTCCAACCTAGCTTTGTTAGGTTGTCCAAGAAGACCTAGCTTTGGATTTGAGTGTCTTTTCAATTCAGTCACTTTAATTCTCCCGAGAGAGGGACTCTGCACACTGACCTCCAGGTGATGCTCTCAGATCTCAGACAGGACTTTAATAACAGAATTTGATCTGAATTTCCCACTGACTTTTCTTCTGACTAGCATCCTTCTTTGTACTTCTCTATCCTGTTTCTTTCTAATTTTAACATTGATGTACTGAGACAGACACAATAGCAGCAGAGAATAAGAGTTTGCAAGGTGTATTTGAAGTGGGACTAATAGCTCCATCATGTATTGCGGGGTATGGGAAACAGAATGTGGCAAGTGGGCATTACAGCTCTCATCTGCAAGAGAAGCCATCAATTAAAAGAGCAGCTCTTACCCATAGCACACATTTTTGAGGGTAAGAATCTATACCTGCAGAGAGATGTTCTATCTAGAGCATTCCTATCAACCACAGGGACTGGCACATGGTTATTCTTGAACATGTGAGGTCTTTTTTTCACAAAGAATGCTGAGATTTCAAAGGAGAAAGCCAGTTCCGAAACATGAAGATGTAGCTGTGCCATGTAGCAACTCCCAAGCAGCAGAGTCTAAGAATCCAGTGTTCTAGTCATATTCTAAAACACATAGTATATTCCTTACTTTTTGTCAGACAAAGCTTGCCGGGTTTATGACCACAGGTCAAAGTAACCCTTGATGTTTTAGCATAACTCTCCTCATTGATGCCTCAAAACCAGGTTCTTATCCTAGTGCAGAGATTATCATAGTTTATTAATAATAAAGCTAATAAATTAATTGAATAGTTAATGTGTACCAAATCACTAAATACACATATTATTTTATTAAAGGACCACAAGAGTGCTCTTGAGATAAGTGGGGATATTATAACTACACTATATGGATGAGATCACCAAAGGAACCTGTCTAAATTTATTTTAAAAAGAGGCCAATAAAGCTCAAATTTGAACCAAAGCTGTGTAAGTCAAGCAGTATATTGTGTAATAGTATTGAATATTATTTATCAGATTCACCATTATGCTCACTGAACCTGGCAAAGAGCCTAGCCAAATTTACAAATGTCTACTAAAGGCATCAGTGAAATAGATTATAGACTGTGAAATGGTATGTTTAATATTTTGGTCTATCAAAACAATGATAAAGTCTTAAAAATGAATCAAAGAGATGTCTCTTTGCAACAGACAGAGATTGTTACAGAAAAACGCAACTAATCAAAATGCAGAGAACAAGTGGTCATGTTATACTTAGTTCCAACAAATACCACTATAACACAATTCCCACAGCTAAAGCTTGGGGAATATGACAGAGGAAAGAGCCAAGGAGTAGGACATTTGATGTGAGGTTATATGTCCTAGAAATACCAGGGAAGCTACAACTAGGAAGTCTTAAAAACAAAGCTACCCAGCAAGACCAGAACAGGAATGACACCAATAAGCATGTTAACATGAAGAGGAAGTTTGATAAACCCCCAAACCTCGACAAAAAACTAGAGGGATACTGAGTCTAGGAGTAATAGTCTTCCCCAGAGAAGAAGCTGGGTTGTTGATCAGTGGTCATGCCGGAAATTATATGTGTACAAGAAATATTATATTAACTTGGCAGGTTATGTATATATTTAGGAATAGGTGTGCATACACACACACAAGTGAGGCACATAGAAGAGCTTACAGGGAGGAAAGAGAGGGAGATTATGTAAAAAAAAAAAAAAGTTGCTCTTTTAAACAATTAAGTCTACAAAGAATAAAAAGGGAAAGAGGTGAAGACATGGAAACATAATCCTTCTAAGAATCGCCTCTAAACTAGGGCTGAACAAACACTTCCCACAGGAGGTCAGATGGCAAACATTTTAGGCTTTGCAGACCTTCCCAATCTGGAATGTACATTGTAACGAGAAACAAAAGACAGCATGGAGGTGAATAAAGTTGGCGTGCTCCAGTAAAATTTTATTTTTGGATATTAAATTTGAACTTCATGGAATTTTCACTGGTTGGGTTTACTAGTTTTATATCAACTTGACATAAGCTGGAGTCATCTGAGAGGAGGGATCCTCACTTGAGAAAATGCCTCCATAAGATCAGTCTGTAAGCAAATCAGGAGGTCATTTTCTTAGTTAGCAACTGATGGAGAAGGGCCCAACTCATTGTGGGTGATGCCTGGGCTGGTGGCCCTGGGTTCTATAAGAAAGCAAGTAGACAAGCCATGGGAGTCAGCCAGTAAGCAGCACCCTCCATGGGCTGTGTGAATCAGCTCTGCCTCTAGGTTCTGTCTGGTGGGAGTTTCTTCCTTGGCTTCCCTCAGTAGACATTCAGAACATGTAAACCAAATAAGCTCTTTCCTCCCCAACTTGCTTTTCATTATAGTGTTTCATCTTGGCAATAGCAATCCTACTAAAGTATAGATCAGGAAATACTTTTCACTTTTGATTTTTTTTCTAAGAATTTAAAAATATAGACTGAATCTTTAACGCATAGGCTATTCACTTTGTAGCCTGGGCTGAAATCTGGAATCTACAAATACAGTCCTTTGCTGGCTCCCATTGTAAACATTTTTTTGAATCACTTCCTTATGAAGATATGAAGTTTTGAAAGGGAAAGGAGATGTGATCCCAAACTAAATGCAATTCATCCAAATGTGCTTTCCCCATCCCTACTGTTGATGCTGTGAAATCACAAACAGGAAGTTGAGGACTTAAGACATGAGCTGTGATAAATGCACAAAAGGAAGGACCCATGAAATGGTGAAAATGGTAGAAAGGACTGCTTTCAAGGTAACTAACAAGAATTATGTCACATACCAAATGATGAGTGAACAAGGGAGCACTTACTTTAAGTACTGTGCATGTTCATAAAAAGCTAGATCAGAAATGTCTAATATAACATAAAGTCTAAGACATCAATTCATGACTCTTTTTGAGTGAACCCATTCAAATGCTTTCTATGTGGTTGGTAAAATATACAAAGAACTAAAACACAAAGAAAGAGAACACAGATTTGGATGTTTGTCCTTTCCTCTGCACAAAAGATTGATGGCATCTCCATTTCTGTAAGGCCAGCTGTAACCTCCTCTCAGAGGACTTTCCATCCAGACTTCTTGAAAGAAAGCCATGCAATCATGTAGGTGAGATAAAAGCAAAGCTTTCACCCCTCCTCACCCCTCCAGGACCAAATCCTTTCACTCCTCCTCAGGATCTGGGTAGTGTTCTCCCTTCTGAGCAACAAACCCTCCAACCTCTCTCTCTCTAGCTCTCCTCTCTGTGGATGACCTTGTTTCTGTTTCACAGTGAAATTGAAGCTGTCAAGAGGATTAGCTTTCAACACCGTGGCCTCTGAGTGACAAATTCCAGGTCTTGTTTCTTGCTTCCATCTTTCTATCAAGTCTCAGAGACTGAAACATCTCTTTGTCTTGATTTGAGCTACTTTCTCTGCTCCTGACCTTGATCTTCTTTGACCCCACCCCACTCTTATATCTGGATCAAAGATTTTGTTCGTATATTACACCCTGTTCTTGTTGTGTTTCCAAATGCATGCTTTCTCTGTCTCTACCTAGCTCTGACTCTAGAGCTTTAAAAATTTGGCTTTTTCTCATATGCAAAACAAATCCAAATCACATAATCCAGAATCTTCCATCTACTGGCATCCTCCATATTTGGATCATCTTGGTTCCATTATCTTTCACATCAAGTCCCACCAAACACCCATACTTCCCTCCCCAACACTAACCTCTGTTCACAGTCACAGGCCACATGGCTCACTCCAGCACGAAAATATACTGAGTAAATCTCATCAGTAACCTTGTGTCTCTTGTATTAAATGTGTAATTTTTTTATTAATATAATTTAACAGTAAACACTATGTCTTTTTTGTGACATTAACCTTTAAAGCCTTACTCTTACTGTTTTTTTAATTGTTATGAAAGGAATTCAAACTAAAAATTAAGATTTGATAAGACTGTCATACAAATCTCTGATTTAAAATTATGCATGCAATCAAGGAGAGTGCATTAAGTGAATCCCTGTAACTATAGGCTACTATTGGATGTAACTGATCAACATTTGGGCCGTCCTACCAATACTCTAAGGGAAAATCAGTCACTCACTGAGCAAATGCTTTAAACAAGTAAACAAACAAAAAAAACTCATTAATTTGTTTGTGTGTGTGTGTGTGTGTGTGTGTGTGTGTGTGTGTGTGAATTCTCCATTTTGTCTCTTTTGGTAATGATTAAAATTTGTTTAAAATGTGGGGAAAAGAACTTCTGTGCTGTTTCCTCCAGGAACATCTACTCTAACTCACCAGCCTTCCCAAGCACTCACCCATTCACAAGCATGTGTCTGCTGCATAGGCTACACCCTGTTACAAATTGTAACTAATTCTCCACAGCTCAGCTCTCATTTTCCACACACCTCAATATCGATCCTTCCTTTTCTCTGGGAACTTTTATTTCTCTTATTCAATGACATGTGCCTTGTCAACTTATCTCAAAACCTCCATTTCATCGGTGCAATGAGAAAAGTCTATTATCTGAAAATTCTCTTTCACACCAAGACATAAAATGTCAGCTTAGACAATTCCAATACCTTGGCCAGACATTTGACTTCTAAATTGTTTTCCTGCCTCTATTTTTGTATCTTTCTAATACACGTACTTCATGCTGAACTACGTTACCAATGCTTCCATTTCTACAATTGAAGACTTTGGATGACTGTTTAGTATCTCTGGGTGATGTTCATAATTTCATGGGCTGGTAAACCAAACTGAATAGAAAAGGAAAAGGAAAGAAGCCAACTGAGCGTCAAAATCATCTGTTTTTGCTTCCAAACTTTGTTCACAATGTGATGAGATGGTTCTTAGGCCACCAGGCTTTCGGAGACGATGTTCTTTAGCCCCTCAAATCATGAACTAAAATAAAATCTTCCTTCATCTGTCAGGTATCTGTGATAGCAATTAGAAAAACTAACTAATACAGATGCTATTTACTGATGTTCTAGTATGAGTTAAATTCTAGTTATTTTTAGATATTTTACACATACATACATCTAGTACAGTAACTCAATATATGTAGAATAAAGAACTTGAATTTTTTCAGTAATCTAACTCATTATATATCTTCTGAATAAGTCCTATTTAGTTTCAAATATAACAGTTCAACAATTATTTCTTCCACAACAAAGTACCTCTGGCATCATATTTAATATTATTTCCACTTATGCTGCTCTGGTTGATTTATACCCAATTTATAACATATCAACAAATAGATGATACTTTCAGTATAAGAGATCACTCAATATTTATAATTATTTTTTTCATCCCAGAAGTGTCTACATGGAAATCAGAGTAGGTGGTTCCTCCTTCAGAAGCCCAATATTCTACATTATTATATCCATCAAGCAGATGATCTCCTCTATGTACATCACTCTTTCTTTTAGAGTGTTTCATGGATGTGGAGGAAACAGGCCTGCAGGCTAGTTCATTAATGGTGTGCTTTCCCCACTCCACTGACTACAACCTAGACAAAACATTTGCTAGAATGTGCATTACCCTACCTACTCCAGAAAATTGTGATATAATTGTAAATAATGTTCTTTGTTCTAGCTGTGATTCTAATACTCCATATGTGTCCAACTTTTTTCTGTTGTTAGTCAGTTACTTATAAAAATAACTGAATTGCTGGCAAATGAATATTTGTATTCAGCTCATGTCATAATTTTGAACATTTTGAGACTTGGATAAAGAGATACTTGAAGCCATAAAAACCTATCTGAATAACTTTCCTGGTGGCTAATTGATATTTAGTGAGTATAATTTCTCTATAACTATATATCAGACTTTCTATTCTGGTTAATCATCTTATAGCAGCATCTATACCTCTAAGGCTCTGTGTTGAAGCTTTTTTTCTGAGTTAAGGTTTCTCTGTGTAGCCCTGGCTGTCTTGGAACTCATTTTGTAGACCAGGCTAACCTTGAGCTCAGTCTTGCCTCTGCCTCCTGAGTGCTGGTATTAAAGACATACATCACCATTTCTCAGCTATCATTTCGAAATTTAATATCATACCATATTGAATGTATTTGTTTTAATGTCAAAAGAAAGATGAAATATTTATATTTACAAATGGACACTACACATAAAATTATTTCCAATAATGGACAATGGCAACAATGTACCAAACACACAAGAGTGTTGCAGTAAACATGAAGTCAATTCTGTTGTTTGAACACTAGAATAATCCACCCTATTCACAACTGGGACAATAGTTTTCTTTCAAATAAAAAATTAAAGGGAAATTGGCAACAGTTCCTCTCTCATACATTAGAAGTGAGACAAGCTGGCTATGGATAAAATGAGAACTCTTCAATTTTAAAAAGGGAAAATGATGATGTCAGAGAGAATCTACTAAAGACAATACTTTACCAGAGTAATATTTCACTACTCATAAGGAATTGTTAGGTGTTTCTACTTTGAGATTTCCAGGCAAGATGGCAGACTAGAAATTGCTTCCAGAATACTCCAAAGAGAAGACGAGGGTGAGCTTCAGAAACCAACAGAGAGAAAGATTGAGAGCAGGAGCTTCGTTCTAAAGGTGGACTAGTGGCTCTGATAAGGGACTGGGAGTCCCACCCTCAGACCAAGCTCTCAGACTTCACAAGGCTCAAATTCAGCTCCAGGTCTGAGTGAGGCAGTAACTCCTCTGGCAATGGGTCTGAAGTGCCATCTTGAGAGGAAACCTGCTGTTTAAAACTGAGCTATCTGTCCTCTTAAGAGGAAAGCACCACAGATCCTGGAGCTTGTATTTTTCCTATCACACCCCTGGGAGGCAGTTAATGGAGAAAAGTACAGGAGGTAGAAAGATTGCCAGGACAGTAAAGTGCATGGAGACAGCTAGCCCTCAGACATCATCAATTGACAGTAGATCTGGAGTTCGGCTCTAATTCTTTACAGGGGCTACTCACGGCTACAATCTGAGAACACCGGCACTCCTGTGCAATACTGATATCCACCATGGCTGCTTTCTTCCAGCGGGTGGTCCATACTTACGGGAAGAGGGGCTTAATGTGGAGACAGACTCCAGTGCCTCGAGTGCCCTTCCATTCTCAGAGAGGCTGCAAGATGCTCTCCACCTAGAACATTAGCCATCCTAAGGGGTGAGTGTACAGGTAGGTTCAGAGAACATGACCCCATATACTGCAAAGCCAAGTGTGGCCAGAAGAGGTCCTCAATATACTGAGAAAGGGAGCTACTGAAGCATAAACAGTCTGGTGGACACTGACTATTGTCCAATACAAAACATTAGGAAAGGCAGGAGTCCACAAGTTCTAACTGACCAAGCAACCCCACTCAGGTAAACTCAAACTTCCTGAGGACCAAGAAAGGGGCTGCTGTAACACATCATGTCCCCACCCCTCGGCCCTTGTCCTTTGCTTTCCAGTTTCTTGAGGTCTTACTTATCAATTCTTGATCTTAGAGTGTGAGCCTTTGGAGTTCTGTTTAGGAAATTTCCCCCTATGCCAATGAGTTAAAGGCTCTTTCCCACTTTCTCTTCTATTAGATTCAGTGTGCCTGGTTTTATGTTGAGTCCTTGATCCACTTGGACTTGAGCTTTGTGCAAGGTGACACATATGGGTCTATTTTCTTTTTTCTACATACAGACAGCCAGTTAGACCAGCACCACTTATTGAAGATGCTTTCTTTTTCTATTGTATATTTCTGGCTTCTTTGTCAAAAATCAAGTGTGTCTGTAAGTGTGTGGTTTTATTTCTGGGTCTTCAAATCTATTCCATTGATCGACATGTCTGTCTCATTACCAATACCGTGAAGTTTATATCACTATTGCTCTGTAGTAGAGCTTGAGGTTTGGGATAGCGATTCCCCTACCATTCTTTTATTGTTAAGAATTGTTTTCACTATTCTGGGTTTTTTTTTTTTGCCTTTCCAGATGAATTTGAGAGTTGCTCTTTCCAATCCTTTGAAGAATTGTGTTGGGATTTTGATGGCGATTGCATTGAATCTGTGGATTGCCTTTGGTAGGATCATCACTTTTACTATGTTAATTGCGCAAATCAATAAGCATGGGCGATCTCTCCATTTTCTGAAGTCTTCTTTTAATTTCTTTTTTGAGAAACTTGAAGTTATTGTCATACACTTGTTTGGTTACAGTTATCCCAAGATATTTTACATTATTTGTGGCTATTGTGAAGGGAGTTGTTTCCCTAATTTCTTTCTCAGCCTGTTTATCATTTGTATAAAGGAAGGCTACTGATTTATTTGAGTTAATTTTATATCCGGACACTTTGCTGAAGTTGTTTATCAGCTGAAGAAGTCTGGAAGAATTTTTGGGGTGGATTATGTATACTACCATATCATCTGCAAATAGTGATACCTTTATTTCTTCTTTGCCAATTTGTATCCACTTGATCTCTTTTTGTTGTCTTATTGTTCTAGCTAGCATTACAAGTACTATATTGAGTAAATATGGGGAGAGTGAGCATCCTTGTCTTGTCCCCAATTTAACTGAGATTTCTTCAAGTATGTCTCCATTTAATTTGATATTGACTGTTGGTTTTCAGTAAATTGCTTTATTAGATTTAGGTATGGGCCTTGAATTCCTGGTCTCTCTAATACTTTTAACATGAAGTGATGCTATATTTTGTCGAATACTTTTTCTGAATCTAAGAACATGATCATGTGATTTTTTTCTTTGAATTTGTTTATATAGTGGTTTAGATTAATGGATTTTCACATAGTGAACCAACCTTGCATCCCTTGGATGAAGCTTACCTGATCCTGGTGAATGATGGTTTTGATGCATTTTTGGTTTCAGGTTGCAAGAATTTAATTGTGTATAGTTTCATCGATATTCATAAGTGAGTGGTCTGAAGTTCTCTTTTGTGGTTTGGTCCTTGTGTGGTTTAGGTATCAGAGTAATTGTGGGCTTATTGAATGAGTTAGGCAGTGTTCCTTCTGTTTCTATTTTTTGGACTAGTTTGAGGAATATTGGTATCAGGTCTTCTTTGAAGTTCTGGTAGAATTCTGCACTAAATCCATCTGGCCCTGGGCTTTTTATTTCTTGTGTGATATGAACCTGTTTAGATAGTTTACCTGCTCTTGATTTAACTTTGGTATGTGGTATCTTTCTAGGAAACCATCCATTTCATCTAGATTTTCCAGTTTTGTTGAGTAAGCTTTTATAGTAGGATCTGATGATTTTTTTCATTTCCTCCATTTCTGTTGTTGTGTCTCCCTTTTCTTTTCTGATTGTGTTAATTTGGATACTGCCTCTGGGCCCTTTAGTTAGTTTGGCTAGGGTTTTATCTATCTTGTTAATTCTCTCAAAGAACCAGCTTTTGGTTTTGTTGATACTTTTTATTTTTCTCATTGTTCCTATTTGGTTGATTTCCTTTCGACCATGAGTTTGACTATTTCCTGCCATTTGCTACTCTTGAGTGTGTTTGCTTCCTTTTATTCTAGAGCTCTCATGTGTGCTGTTAGTGTAAAATCTCTCCAGTTTCTTTACCAGGGCACTTTGTGCTATGACTTTTCCTTTTAGTACCATTTTCATTGTGTCCTTTAAGTTTGTGGGTGACGTATCAACATTTTCATTAAATTCCAGGAAGTCCTTAATTTCTTTCTTTATTTCTTCCCTGACCAAGTTATCATTTGGTAGAGAGTTGTTCAGTTTCCAAGTGTATGTGGGCTTTCTGTTGTTTTTGCTGTTATTGAAGACCAGCCTTAAGCCATGGCGATCTGATAGGATGCATGAGTGTAAGGAGCAGGTCTTTAGCAAGACCCACTCCACTTTGTAATAGGAAATATTTGGAAGTTGTTTTGAGATAAGTTGTTTGCAGTGAGCTGTTTTGATGTATTAGTTATCTAGAATAATATATAGATGTTTTGCTAAAATTAGAAATATTAGAAGTATATACTTGGGCAGAAAATTTTCCATAAGAAAAGTAAATAACTTGAATAGATAACCAGACTCGAGTGGTTATCTGAACCCTGCTTCAGAGTGACGTCAAAAATAGCTTTAAAAAGACAGCATGGAGGTGAAGATCTCCATGGAAGATCTCTACAGGCAAACATTCTCCAAGGTCAAGCTCAGACTACGTGGTCAAAATCTAACTCTCCAGAACCCCTCACTGACAGCACAGCCTGCTCGCTGCCTGAGAACACCATCTTCCAGCTGAGAGATAGCTGACAGCCTGCTCCACACCAGCTGAGAGATAGCTCAGCTACTTTCGCTTCGGGAACGCCATGCCCTGCATCAGAGATAGCTGAGCCTGCTTCAAGGGACACTGTCAGGTCATATTTACTCCAATAGGCAGAAAAGTGAAACTGTAATATGCAGTAAAGTGAAATGTTTACCTATTTTATTACCTTAGCCTTTATCCTCTTTGCTCTGATAACATATTGAATGCTATGTGTAGTTGTATTGGAAACTGACATAAAGCATTCAAACCCTAAACAGTGTGTTGAGTCCTCTCTTACCACTTATGAGGTAATTTCTCTCGGTGGAATCCAGTATTCGAGTGCCCGAGCGAAGGAGCTCTGTCACCCTCCTCCCCAGCAGGAGTTAAGCCCCTAGGTTCCCACTTGTGACAATGGGATTATATCAGTCTTCTTCTATGTGATGAGGGCTGTTTCGTGACCAATTATATGATTGATTTTAGAGAAGGTACCATGAGATGCTGAGAAGAAGGTGTATTCTTTTGCTTTAGTGTGAAATGTTCTGTAGATATCTATTAAATCCATTTGATTCATAACCTCTATTAGTTTCACTATGTCTCTGTTCAGTTTCTGTTTCAGTGACCTGTCCATTGGTGAGAGTGGGGTGTTGAAGTCTCTCACTATTATTGTGTGGGGCTCAATGTGTGTTTTGAATTTTAGTAAAGTTTCTTTTATGAATGTGGATACTCTTGAATTTGGGACATAGATTTTCAGAACTGAGATTTTCTCTTGGTGAATTTTCCCCTTGATGAATATGAAGTATCCTTCCTCATGATTCTTGATAACTTTTGGTTGCAGGTCTATTTTATTTGATATTAGGATGGCAACTCCAGCTTGTTTTCTGGGACCTTTTGCTTGGAAGACCTTTTTCCATCCTTTTACTCTGAGATAGTGTCTGTCTTTGTTATGGAGGTTTGTTTCTTGTATGGAGCAAAATGCTGTATCTTGTTTGCTTGCATATCCAGTCTGTTAGCTTATGTCTTTTTATGGATGACTTGAGTCCATTAATACTGAAAGATATTAAAGACAGATGATTGTTGGTTCCTGTTATATTTGTTTTTATAGGTGGTTTTCTGTGCTTGTGGCTCTCTCCTTTTGGCTTTGTTGTGAGATTCTTAATATCTTGTCTTTTCTTTGGTGTAGGTACCTTCCTGTGCTGGTGTTTTCCTTCTAGGTTCTTCTGTATGGTTGGATTGGTAGATAGATACTGTTTGAATTTGATTTTGTCATGGAATATTTTATTTTCTCCATCTATATTTATTGAGAGTTTTGCTGGGCAGGCATTTGTGTTCTCTTAGAGTCTGCATGACCTCTGACCAGGCTCTTCTGGCCTTCATAGTCTCTGTTGAAAAGTCTGGTATAATTCTGATAGGTCTACCTTTGTATCTTACTTGGCCCTTTTCCCTTGCAGCTTTCAATATTCTTTCTTTGTTCTGTGCGTTTAGTGTTTTGTTATTTGTGTGGCGAGAAGATGTTCTTCACTGCTACCATTTATTTGGTGTTCTATAGGCTCCTTGTTCCTTGATGACCATCTCTTTTTTAGGTTGGGGAAGTTTTCTTCTATGATTTTGTTGAAGGTATTTCCAGGTCCTTTGAGCTGGGATTCTCCTGTTTCCTCTTTTCCGATTATTCTTAGATTTGGTCTTTTCATTGTGTCCTGAATTTCCTGAATGCTTTGGGTTAGGAGGTTTTTACATTTTGAATTTTCTTTGACAGTTGTGCCAATCTCTTCTACGGTATCTTGTACACCTGAGATTCTCTCTTCTATCTCTTGTATTCTGTTAGTGACCTCTTACATCTGTAAATCCTGACCTCTTTCCTAGGTTTTCTATTTCCAGGTTTTCCTCCATTTGTGTTTTCTTTATTGTTTCTACTTCTACTTTTAAAAGGTTTTGGATCACTTTATTCAATTCCTTCACCGGTTTATCTGTGTTTTCCTGTATTTCTTTCAGTGAGTTATAGATACCCTCCTTAAAGGATTCCATTATCTTCATTAGATAGACGTTTCGGAAAGATTCCTGATATTCAGGTGTACTGGTGTATTCAGGGCTTGCTGTGGTTGGGAGAACTGGGTTCTGATGATGCCCACTTATGGCCTTGCGCTTGCCTCTCACTATCTGGATATCCCTGGTGTTTGTTGGTCTGAGTGACTCTGTCTGGAGTCTGTCTCTTTTGTTTCTGGGTTGCTTTAGGTCTCCTGGTAAGCCTGCAGCCCTGACTATATCAGGCCACCTTGGGGCCTTCCAACTGGGGGCCTCTTCAGAGGGGCAGGGAAGCTGCTGATCTGTTGCCCTGCTTGCAGTAGATTTCCTGGGAGGCCTTCAGACTGTTGTGTCTTCAATAGAGCAGTCAAGCTGTTGTCCTGTGTGAAGATGTTCTCCAGGGGATCCTATGGACTTTGGTTTCTGTTTCCCTGTGTGCAATATAACTCCATCTGTCCAGTCAGTTGCCTTGCATGTCTTCAAGCTGCGGCATCAACTGCTTTGAGTGCAGCAGATCATCTAGAATGGGTCAAGATATAGTATCTTCACAGGAGCAGACCAGCTAAGAGTCTGCCCAAGAAGACAGAACTGGGTGGGAGGAGCAGAATGGGAGTAGTACCCCTTAGGGTTGGGGGTTTGGTGGATAATGGTGGTCTGATGGTGCCCAAAGGCAGCTCTAGGACTTTGGGGGAAGAAGGGGGGTTCTTATTACAGAGGATAGTATACATTACTTTAGCCCTTTTTAGGGTCATGATTATTGGTGATGTATTAGAGGGCTTTAATCAATTTTATGTGCATTTCTATATCTTTATAGACTTTGATATTGTTGCTCTTACAATGATTCCTCTCCTCTCTGAGCGGGTTCAAGGTACTGAGTCCTTATATAGGCTTAATAAAAAGATTCCTAAAATAAAAACAGAAGAAACAAGTGAACAAATATGCAAATAAATACAAGACCAGAATAATGTAAAGACAAGGCAAATGTGACTCTTCTAACACATCATTTACTCTTCAACTACTGAATTCAAAGAACTAGAAAGTAATATGACATGCATACAGAAGCTCAAAAGACCCCATCTTTCCAGTGCTGTCGACTGTCTACCATATAGAAAGAGCTTGGAATACAAAACCCAATGTCTCTATGTATTTCCAATTCATGTAGGTTGGCTTCTAGATCTCTGATGTTAACTCAACATAATCTCAATATAATTTAACATAGCCAAAATGCCTTGAAAGTAAAAATATGAGAGTCTAAATGGCCTATGTGCCTTAGCCACACTCCAAGGAAATTCAAATGGAGTTGCCTTCTCAGGTCATTGAGTGTTGCTGGGATTGAAGTAGAAAAAGATTATATGATTGCTTGAGAATCTCCATCCTGAGAATCAGAAATCCAGAATCTTCTAAAATCCAGAACTCTATGAGTACCAGTTTCAGACCTGGAGTCCATATTTCTGCATCTGACCTTGCAAGATGGCAAAAAGTTAGGCCTACTAAAAGTATAAAATCTACTTTAAACTAAGTTTCAGTTGTAAATGAAAAACAATAAAATTCTTCTTTAGGTCTAGATCCCATCTCCAATATATATCGTTATTTACATGAAAATATTCCAAATTCCCAAATCTGAAACACTTCTGGTCCCAATCTGGTGCTTTAACTAACAGATTGTCAGTCTGTAGCTGAGTAACATGTAAAGGAAAATATAGTTCACACGAGCTCAAATAGTCTGGTCCACACATCCATCTCCAATACAAGTGAGCAAAAAGCATAATAGAGTGCTAATAGAATGAGTTTGAAGAAAAGAATTAAAATTAGCAATACAGTCTGAATTGACCTTTTTATAATGGCCTCACAATGTCAGTTTCATTTAGCCTCAACTCTAAAAATCTTGTTTTAAATCAATTTTAAAGGGATTTTTCTCAGTACATTACACATACTCTTTCTCTGTCTCTATCTGTCTCCGTCTTTCTCTACCTATCTGTCTGTCTGTCTGTCTCTCTCTCTTCTCTCTCTCTCTCTCATTCACACACATACAAACACAACACACACACACACACACACACACACACACACACACACAGCTCTTCTACAAGATGGGCTGATAGTAACTGCTTAAATAAGCCATCTGCTTTCTTGTCGATGTGTTTTCCCATGTTTTCACTGAAATGTCCTTTCCTGGGCCCCAGTGCACATCTCCCTCCCCACCCTGTGCTTTGGAAACTCTGTTTTCACTCTAGGTCCAGCATATTTGAGTACTATGCAAAACACTATTTGGTGACCATATAGAATTATCACTTCATCCTCTGTGTTTCATGTGTTTTTTTTTTTCCATTACACTAATTGGCATTTATTTTCCTTATAATTTATAGTGTAGAGCTTTTGTGTTTCTGGCCTCAGCCAGTCAGTAAATCTTCTGAAGGCTTACTTGTGACACAGCATCACTAGGTGTTTGTCAGACTGAACTAAATGATACTCATTCTATTCCTAGAGCACATTTCTCCATCCCTTTATTCTTCTAGAATATATTGCTCTCAAATTTATTAGCAAAGTATTCTAAGACACTGATATTTCTTTCTTTAAGAATTCTGGGTCAGTGTTTTTAAAATATGCAGAGGAGTGGTAATTTTTAAAATAAATTTTATTTTTGAGATTACAGTATAACTATTTCAGCCCTACTTCCATTTTCCAGGAGCTCCAATTCTAGACAAAGAACAACATACAGCTCAAAAATCTAAGTGTATTTTTCATAAATCAAGTAAAGCTAACAGTAATAGATGAATTTAAAAGAACAAAACCTTGCTCTTTGTAAAGGCTAGCTCTCTGCTGTTAAGAAAAAGCAACTTTAAAATAACTTATCATTAGGAGTTAGTAAATGGTTCTGACCACACAGAAAATAGTATTTTTATAGAATCAGCACATATCAAACAAACACATTCATTTCATATTTATTTAAATGACTAATTCAGGCACTGCCCTCCTAAAAGTCACTGTCTTGTAGAGCAGGAGGATAATGTGACAGAAAAACAGTGGCTTTAGAAAGGCAAAGTCTCTGAAGAAGTAAGAATGAAAACTTGGATCAGCCTGAGTTAGGCAGGATCTAACTTCAGGAATATGATGTTAGGTTATTGACTGCCAGAATATTTAAACACAGTATATTATACAATCTTTTGTCCAAAATAATAATAAATAAATTAATTAATTAAATTAAAGCATAAGCACATTGAAACTCAACTCAGAGAACGTGTAAATCCTTCCAAGAAAATGGATTCTGGAGATAAGCTACCTGTACTAGCTTAAGAGCCTAAGGAAGGATCTGGCCTGGGCTCAGTCATGCAGAGAGTGTACAGGTCATTTGGGCTATTAGCCACCCCAGTTGTGGGAGCTTAGGGAGCCCCTGATAAGAGCCACCTCCTATCCTAGTTATGGAAGCTTGATATAGCCTGGCCCAACAGAGAACACAGATGACCACGAGGCTGTTTTTTGTTTGTTTGTTTGTTTTTAGATATTTTCTTTATTTACATGTCATATGATTCTCCTTTCTCAGTTTCCCCTCCAGAAAACAAACAAAAACAACAAGAACAAACCTCTATTGCCTCTCCCCTCCCCATGCTTGCCACCCCACCCTCTCCCACTTATTAGCCCTGGCATTCCCCTACACTGGGGCACAGAACCTTCACAAGGCCAAGAGCCTCTCCTCCCACTGATGATCAACTTTGCAATCCTCTACTATACACATGCTGCCAGAACATTCAGTCCAACCATATATAGTCGTTGGTTGGTGGTTGAGTCTCTGGGATCTCTGAGGGTACTAGTTAGTTCATATTGTTGTTCATCCTAAGGGGCTGCAAACCCTTCAGCTCCTTTGGTCCTTTCTCTAACCCCTTCATTGGGGACCCTGTACTCAGTTCAATGGATGGCTGTGAGCCTCTACATCTGTGTTAGTCAAGTACTGTCAGAGCCTCTCAGGAGTTAGCTATATTAGACTGGCTTGTCCTTCCTTTAGTCTCTGCTCCATAGTTAGTCTCTGCAACTCCTTCTGTGGGTATTTTGTTCCTCCTTTTAAAAAGGAATGAAATGTCCACATTTTGGTCTTCCTTCTTCTTGAGTTTCTTGTGGTTTGTGGGTTGTTCTTTGTGTATTCCGAACTTCTGGGCTAAAACTACTTATCAGAGAGTGAATACCATGTGTGTTCTTTTGTGATTGGGTTACTTCACTCAGGATGATATTCTCCAGATCCATCCATTTCCCTAAGAATTTCATAAATTCATTGTTTTTATTAGCTGAGTAGTACTCCATTGTGTACATGTACCACAATTTCTGTATCATTCTTCTACTGAGGGACATCTGGGTTGTTTCCAATTTCTGGTTATTATAAATAAGGCTGCTATGAACATGGTGGAGCATGTGTCCTTATTACTTGTAGGAGCATCTTCTGAGTGTATACCCAGGAGGACCACGAGGCTGTTAATCACCTCCAATGCCCAGCCTTCTGGATGGAAGAACAGGTATTTCCTCCTTTGCAGAGTCACTCTGTGTGATTGAACATTCTTGGTACTCCAAGACATCTGTGAGCACCAGGACCTTCATGCTCCCAGTAAATTCTCGAAAACATTTATGTAATTTAACTTAAATTATATGTGTATGTATATATGCACATATACATTTACACATATATATAATTTTAGAACAGATATATGATAAAATTTATTTGTGTAATTGTATTAAAATTTTGTTTGTTGTTAGTGGGAAAATTAAGTTTTGTTTGCTCTTTAGTGAAATTTTAAATTTTATTTTTAACTCTAAAACTATTTATAATTTTAAGCAAAATACTTAAAATTAAAAATTATTGATGGCGCACGCCTTTAATCCCAGCACTTGGGAGGCAGAGGCAGGTGGATTTCT
>JADRCD010166339.1:0-25285 GCA_019843815.1 Montemys delectorum
CACACACACACACACACACACACACACACACACGCACACAGGCTCATGCAAGCACACACATGCACGCAGCCCATGTCCACACCCACACTAGCGCCTGCGTGCATGCCCCCTCATGTGTATGTGTGTGAGTCTCAGCTGATGAAGCACTTGTTTGGAAAGTATGAAGACCCAACTTTGATTCCCTAATCCCCAGAATTCATGTAAAAACCAACACAGCGGTACCCGGCAGGAAAGTTTCCAGGACCCAGCAGCCAGTCAATTCAGCCTAGTTAGTTATCGCCAGGTCAGTGAGAGATGATATTTCCCAAGGACATGGATGACATCCCTACGGTGACATCTGAGATTGACCTATGGCCTCTGCATGCATGTATTCACTGAAACAACAACAAACAGAAGAAAAATTCTAGACAATTCTACTGGGTAATTCGTTTCCCAGGCCTGATTGGCATCTTCCTAAAGCTGTATCCAAGCTTGCAAGTCAGTGAGATGGTGTTGCCAGACGGCTTGTTTTGTGGCATTAAGTCAGGGATTCCTCCTCTGGAGATGTGATGGAGTTCCTTGGGAAAGAATCACCACACACATTAAGATTGTTTTGTCTTTGTGCCTTCCACCCCCATGAGGACCAGGCCTTCTTCTCTCCTGAAGCACAATGTAGGAGGCCCTAGCAAATTAGTACCTTGCATGTGGACTTCTGGAGATGGTGAGAGAGTAAGTAGTTCTGTTCTCTTAAGTTACCCACTTCTATCATGACAGCACAACAGGGCCTCAGGGAGAAAGAAGTGATGCAGAACATTCCCTGCTGGTCGTGTGAATCCTTCCTCACTATTTTGATCAGTCTGAATTACTGAGAAGTGAAGGTGTTAAGCTCTTTCCCAGTTATGGAAAGAGCAGTGGGCCCATTTCCTAGTGTAGTATGACTGGTTCTAAAATGACCAATTTCCATTCTTGATGGATTTTAACCAAAAGTGATCTAATTATTGCCTGTTTCACGTTGCTGCGTTTTTCCCCCCTCATAGGGAATACATATTGTGTCCAAAGATCACATAAAAATGGCCATGAACTATTGTTTTTGGTTAAGGTTCAAGAAATGTTATCGTAAAAAATGTATCAGGAGGAGATGGTTTCAGTGAAAAATTTTACCCAAACCACACCGCAAGTACCAGGAATGCCTGTTTTGGTATTAGCACTTTTTCCGTATTCTGTAAATAGATTTTTTTTCATTTAGAAGGGCCCCTGACAGGCAGCTCCTTTACAAGATGGTGACAGGGACATTAGAGGGCTCCTTTTCTTGGCTGGAAATACTGCGTGCTGCTAATCTTGTTTGGCAATTATTATTGATCTTGAGCCACCCTGAATGACAAAAGGGAAACCTTTCCTTGTATAGTTTTCTCCTTTGGGGTCTGATTAGATCCCTGGGGAAGTTAAAAGTTAATATAACTTTTTTCTTTCTTGTTGGTTTTCAGATTTTATTTATTTATTTTTTTAAAAAAGAGGTATTTATTTACTTTCTGTAAAAGGACAAGAAAGTCTAAACTCTTTGTCTTTCTTCGGTCCATGGCTTTTGTGGGGTAAACCCCCCAGCCCTGCTGTGTGCAAGAGCTCAGGGAGCCTGTTCCCAGTTCCCACTTCTTTAGGTCCATGGTTGGAATTTTGATGAAGTATGGTGGCCAGAGTCCTGGCCTCTGTATTTCAGTCAGCTCCTCAGGAGAGCCCAAGGAGTGGATTTAATGGACACTGAAGTGGAAACTTCTGGTTTCTTTGGAGAGTCAGTTATGTCAAGTGATGGTTTGCTGGGGAACACAGGTGAAAGGACATCTTGCTAAAGCAAACATGTGAAAGACTGTTTTTCTGAAGCAGTCACAGGTGAAAAAAGGATGTTTGGATATAACAAACATGTGAAAGGACCCGTGATGAAGGAGTATAAATATGACCCCACAGACGGTGGAAGATGAGCACTGAGCATTGGTTTGGTCTGCTTTACCTTGTTAGACATGCCTGTATTAGTTTTCCTTGCATAATGTTGTTGAGCTCCGCTTGCGGTAAAGCTGCTGTTGAGAGAAAGTCTCTCAACAAAGAACTGCTCGTGAGGTCCATGAGGTCACTTAAGCAGCTTGTTGTGTCCACAGCTTTGCCTCCGGTCACTTGGTGACCCCTGAGGTTTCTTCAGGATTGAACTACAGCTGCTGGTTCATGTGTCATGTCTGCCTGCCCAGAGCATTGATCTGCAGCTGCGGAGTCATATTTGGTGTTTGCTATGGAACTGAACTGCTGACAAGATCCAGCTCACCCCCAAAGAACTATGCTGAACAGGTCTTCTTCCCCCACACCCTAATAACTTTTATCTTCCACAACCTGTGCTTGGTGGTGGGCTAGAGGAGAGGTAGACCCCTTATTAAAAGTAGGTTGCAAAAAATGTATGCCTACAGGACACTGTAAATTTGGAGTTATTATTGTATTAAAATAATGTCGTAGTCAGGGTTTTTATTCCTGCACAAACATCATGACCAAGAAGCAAGTTGGGGAGGAAAGGGTTTATTCAGCTTACTTCCACCTTGCTGTTGATCACCAGAGGAAGTCAGGACTGGAACTCAAGCAGGTCAGGAAGCAGGAGCTGACGCAGAGGCCATGGAGAGATGTTCCTTGCTGGCTTGCTTCTCCTGGCTTGCTCAGCCTGCTCTCTTATAGAACCCAGGACTAACAGCCCAGAGATGGCACCACCCACAAGGGGCCCTACCCCCTTGATCACTAATTGAGAAAATGCCCCACAGTTGGATCTCATGGAGGCACTTCCCCAACTGAAGCTCCCTTCTCTGTAATAACTCCAGCCTGTGTCAAGTTGACACACAAAACCAGCCAGTACAAATAGTATTTCCCTAAAATTGTTAGGAAGCTTGTATAACATGAGAGCACAGCCCAAGAGCTTATAAATCAACTAAAACCTTAGCAACTCCATTTTTTTTCCTGTCAAGAATTATAGGTGCTACTCTTTCTCCTCTCTTTCTCATTTTCAGACAGTCTAATTGTATCATTCATGCTAGTGCAGAACTTCTATGTAGCTTATTCTGTCCTTAAATTTTCATAGTCCTTATGTGGTTTCCTCTCCATAAATTAATAGTTTCAGGTGTTGTGCTATAGTAACAGAAAACTAGTAGCATGACACGTTTGCTTTTATCTTCTTCACTTTCCTGTGCTTTATTGTTCCCAGGTCCCTTTCATCAGTACCATTCATGCTATGTGCAAGCAAATACTTGTCATTTGTTGAATTCTGGAGTGTGAATTCCAAAAGGGGAATGGCCAGATAGTCTGTAGTTCTGGGGAGGAACTTACAGCTTTGTAAAAAGATCCACATCTCCACCTTAGTGATGATCACAGTAGAGAGTGTCCCCATAGCGATGCTGACCTCAGGAGAATTTCAGAGTCCTTCCGCCAGAATTGCTCCTCTCCTAAAAGGAAGGAAGCACAAGCTTCTATGCTGAGAGCACAGAATGAGCCGAACTTGTTAACACAGCTTCATTCTCCTTTTATTTTAAAAGGCAGAAGTAGAAATCACATCAGCTTCTTAAGAGAACAGCAGTACATATTTTGAAGGAAATTCTGGCTCTTTCCCCTCAAATGTCTGAAGGTAAAGGTACCATTTGTTATAATATAACAATTTATTTGGTACTCATCCTGTGCTCAAAGCAGAAGCATGTAAATTAATTGGATTCCATACAGTCTTTTCTTTCTTTGCCATATACCAACTTGGGGCTTGATTCCAAACTCAGACGCACTGGCTCTTATATTGATGGGGCAAAGGAGGATTTAAAGTGTCCAATGGCAAAGGGTTACTGTTTTTTAGGAATCTGTTTCTTTCTTTTTTTCTTTTTTCTTTTTTGTTTTTTGTTTTTTTGTTTTTTTCAAGACAGGGTTTCTCTTTATAGCCCTGGCTGTCTTGGAACTCGCTCTGTAGACCAGGCTGGCCTCAAACTCAGAAATCCGCCTGCCTCTGCCTCCCAAGTGCTGGGATTAAAGGCGCGCACCACCACTGCCCGGCAAGAATCTGTTTCTTTGAATATAAGCATTTATTTGGCTTAGAAGGTTTGACTCTGTTGGAAATATTCTGAACAGAGGGATGGACCTACCTCTCTGTGATTTTTGTGTTACTGAGTTTGAGTCTTAGAACAAGTTCTGATTTCCTTTTATTTTTTTTATTTTTTGTATGTATGGTTGCAGGTATGCACATGTACATGTTGAGGCCAAAGGTCTATCATAGGTATTATTCCTGTGATGTTCCCTTTTTCCCTCCCTCCCTCCCTCCCTTCTTCCCTCCCTTCCTTCCTTCCTCCCTTCCTTCCTCCCTCCCTTCCTTGTCCCAGTGAAACTCCCCAAGTAGGCTGGGGAGGCTAATCAACACTGTGTCTGTCTTTGCTTCCCCAGATCTTTAATTACAAATGTGTGTTACTTTTTTAAAATGTAGGTTCTGGGGATGAAACATACGTCCTGGTACTTGAATGACAAGAACTTTGCCAACTGAGCCTTATTGCCTTATTACTAGGAATGGGTCATGAAATAAATGCTTCTGTCAGAATAGTTTATTCATGTTGAATGTGCTCAGCAACCTCTGCTGACAGCCATCTTCCTGAGTAGGTGCAGCAACCAGGCCAAATGTGTCAGCATAGGGTTTCAGGAACCTGTGACACAGGGACCACAGGTAGGACTCCTGTTTGGATGTTTGCAGGGCTATATCTTCTCCAGGCAAGCATGAAGAAAGCAGATTCAGTTAGGGCCTTAGCCTGAGCGGCTGACTCGAATCTACTGCCAAGTAGCAGGGAATCTGGCCCACGTCCTGAGCTCTTTAGCCAGCCTATGCAGCTGAAGCTAAGCTCGCCTCCTCGCCTCAGCACCGCCCCACTCCCCCGTTTCCCCACCCCCAGTGTGGACTTTTTTCCTTTTTTTTTTTTTTTTTTTTTTTTTTTTTTTTGTTGTTGTTGTTGTTGTTCCTTTCTTGTTTTATTTAAAAGCCAGATTCCTTTCTTGAAGGGCAGCAAACATGTGAGCTCTGCAGATGTGCAGCAGTGAAAAAAAAAATTTAGCTGTGGAAGTTGAGTCTGTGTCAGGCCACCTTTCCTGAAGTTGATCCTTAGATATCCAAGCCACTGTGTTCTTTTGGCCTGTCTTCAACGGAGGAGTACGTTGTGTGGTGCCAAGCCTCAGGATACTAAAGAACTGCTTACAAAACACTTGCTCCTTCACAAGAAGCAGAACGGTTTAGCCAAGATAACATCCCTGCCAAGAAACCTCACATAGGCTAAGATAAAAACTGAAGGCCCCAACCCATGAGATTGAGTTTTTGGTAGGAAAAAAAAGCACAGTAAGTCAGTTCTTCTCAGCCTCCAAACGCCACGATTGCTGGCATGTGCCACCTACTCAGCAGAGATCTGTATATATCAACAATGTAGTTCACCTTTCTGTGTGGGTGGGCATCCCCCTGTCCATTGAGGGCCTGGGCAGAGCAAAGGCAGGAGGAGGATGAGTCCACCTTTTTGCTTCTAGTCTTCCTGTTTAAGCTGGGAGCGTCCCACCTCATTGTCCTTGGACTAGGAGTCACACCATTGGCTGGCTTCCCTGCTTTGTGGGTCTTAGACCTTAGATTGAATTCTACCACCTGCTCCTCTGGGTCTCCAACTTGCAGGGAGGTCTTGGAATTATCAGCCTTCACAATTTGTGAACTAATTTTTCATAATCTTATTAGGAAATATATCTGATATACATGTATATATCTGTGTGTGTGTGTGTGTGTGTGTGTGTGTGTGTGTGTGTGTGTGAGAGAGAGAGAGAGAGAGAGAGAGAGAGAGAGAGAGAGAGAGAGAGAGAGAGAGAGATTTAGAAATAGGGGCAGCAAACAGGGTAGAACTGAGCAAAATAAATGAAGGAAGGGAGGAAGGATGATCCTCCAAGTTCATGGTAGGAAAATCTTGTATGTAAGAGATAAATTAAAGGGTACCATGACAGTGCTTATGACAATCTGAGAGTTGTGCATTTGACCTTCTGTGTCAGGAGACATGGTGGCTCTTGCCTTTTCAGTGTTCCCACTTTTCTTCTGAGGAAAGCCCATGGAGCCCAAACAAGGAGATACATTTATGCTTAGAGATCGCTGTCTACTAATGAGCCAGAATACACTGTGACCTACTTTGAGGAGCCAATATAACTCCCCAGGAATCCTTGACAGCTGTGGCTACAGTTGGTACCTAGCAATTGCCATTTATTCAAGCACATTCCTAACCTGTGTGGTCCACTTGATTTCTCATAGAAATCTACATGTTGTTATAAAGTTCAAAGCCAATTTAACTTTTATCATCCCAAATTTTCTGTCCTCAATAATAGGTTAAGGATTGCCACAGAACAGTGAATAACTTTTCCCTAATGTTTTTATTGTTGGAGAATTTTGTACATGTATATAATGTGTCTTAATAAAATCTACATCCTATCTCCACCAGGTTCTTTTCCTATCACCCCTACCATTTTTTCTGTCCAACTTTAACTTCATGGTTTTTTTTTTAAACCCACAAAGTCTACTTAGGGCGATTTTATGTGTTTTATGAATGTGAGACCGTCTACTGCAGCATAGGCAGATTTTCACTGGTTCTTTTTTTCAAATGTTATCCCCTCTCCGGGTTTTCCCTCTGCAACCCTGTATTGTGGGTATTCCATGCTCTTTGCCGATCCCCCTCTCCCTGCTTCTATGAGGGTGCTCCCTCACACACCTACCCACCCCCTCCTTACCGCCCTACCATTCCTCTACACTGGGACATCAAGCCTTCACAGGACCAAGGGCCTCCCCTCCCAATGATGCCAGATAAGGTTCCTTCAGTCCTTTGCCTAACTCCTCATTGGGGTCCCTGTGATCAGCCCGATGGTTGGCTGCAAGCATCCACACCTATTTGGTCAGGATCTGGCAGAGTCTCTCAGGAGACAGCTATATCAGGCTCTTGTCAGCAAGCACTTCTTGGCATCCACAATAGCATCTGGGTTTGGTGCAGGTGGGGCAGTCTCTGGATGGCCTTTCCTTCAATCTCTGTTCCACTCTTTGTTCCCATATTTCCTTTAGACAAGAGCAATTCTGGGTTAAAATTTTGGAGATAGGTCGGGTGGCCGCATCCCTCAACTGGGAGGCTATGCCTAACCACTGGTCCATATGGTCTTGACAGGTTCTCCTTTCCCTTTGTGGGCTATTTCAGCTAATGTCTCACTGTGGGGTCCTGGGAGGCTCTTGTTTTCCTGGCATCAGGGACTTTCTGGTTGCTCCCCCCAGTTCTCCATTCCCCATTGCTATACAATTTCCTGACCCTTTGTACATCTCCTCCCCTACCATATTCTTCCCCTCTTTTTCCCTCCTCCTCTTCTCTTCCTCCCAAGTCCCACCTACTTTCTACTTCCATTGATTATTTTGTTCCCACTTCTAAGTAGGACTGAAGCATCCACTCTTTGCTCTTCCTTCCTCTTGATCTTTATGTGGTCTGTGAGTTGTATTGTGGGTATTCCATGCTCTTTGCCTAATATCCAGTTATCAGTGAGTACATAACATGTGTGTTCTTTAGTGACTGAGTTATTTCACTCAGGATGATATTTTCTGATGATAGATCCATCCATTTGCCTGCAATTTTCATGAAGTCATTGTTTTTAATAGGGGAGTAGAATTCCATTGTGTAAATGTACCACATTTTCTGTATCCATTCCCCTGCTGATGGACGTCTTTCAGCTTCTGGGTATTATAAATAAAGCTGTTATAAACATAGTGGAGCATGTGTCCTTATGACATGTTGGAGCATCTTCTGTGTATATGCTCAGGAGGGGTATTGCTGGGTCCTCAGGTAATACTATGTCCAATCTTCCAAAGAACTGCCAAACTGATTTCCAGAGTGGTTGTACTAGCTTGCAATGTCTCCAGCAATGGAGGAGCATTTCTCTTTCTCTCCACATCCTGGCCAGCCTCTGCTGTCACCTGAGTTTTTTATCCTAGCCATTCTGACTGGAGTGAGGTGGAATCTCAGGGTTGTTTTGATTTGCATTTCCCTCATGACTAAGGATGTTGAAGATTTCTTTAGGTGCTTCTCAGCCCTTTGAGTTTCCTCAGAATTCTCTGTTTAACTCTGTTCCTCATTTTTTAAATAGGGTTGTTTGGTTCTCTGGAGTCTTAATTCTTGAGTTCTTTGTATATATTGGATATTAGCCCTCTATTGGATATAGGACTGGTAAAGATCTTTTCCCAATCTGTTGGTTGGCATTTTGTCCTATTGACAGTATCCTTTGCCTTACAGAAGCTTTCCAATTTTATGAGGTCCCATTTGTGGATTCTTGATCTTAGAGCAGAAGCCATTGGTGTTCTGTTCAAGAATTTTCCCCCTTTGCCCATGTGTTTGAGGTTTTCCTCCACTTTCTCTTTTATTAGATTCAGTGTATTTGGTTTCATGTGAAGGTCCTTGATCCACTTGGACTTGAGCTTTGTACAGGGAGATAAGAGTGGATCAATTTGCTTTCTTCTACATGTTGACTTCAAGTTGAGCGAGTGCCATTTGTTGAAAATTGTAGAGAGTGGCATGCTGCCGCTCTCAGCACTCTCCATGGTAACTGCCAGCCCGAGAACAGCGAGCACTCTCCATGGTAAACAACTCCTTATTTGGGCATAAGGCGGTGCGATTGTCTGACAAGATCTGGTGACCGACCAGGGACTTATGGAGAGATGATACATGGCTTTCGATGATTGGCATGCACTAGTGCTTATAAGCCCGAACTCAGGAGGGGTCGGGGTCACTGCCTGGAAAGAAGCAACTCCTGAATAAACCGCCTTGAGAAGGAACCTGATTGTCCTGCGTTTTGTCTCCTTGTTGGTTGGGGACTGCGCTGGACATCGTGGTGGCCCAGTACGGGGAAAGAAGCGTCCTGTGAGGTTTCAGAACTCTTGGCGGACAGGGCGATTGATCGGTAAGTGCCTGGTAAGTGGGGCCAGAGCTTAGAAAGTTCTCGGGAAGGAGACAAGACGAAAGCCCACGGTAAAGCGACGAGAGAGAAAAGTTCTCAGGAGACAAAACGAAAGTCCTCGGTAAAAGCAGAGAGAAAAGGGCTGCGGCAAGCAGCTAGTAAGAGTGAAGAGAAAGTGAAAGTAAAAAGAGAAAGTGAAAGTAGAAAGGTCCGAGGTGAGGAGAAAGTGAAAGTAGTTTAAAGAGGGGGGGGGAGTTCGCAGAGCGGCGAACCGAAAGGGAAAGTAGTTTAAAGAGAGAGCAGAGGAAAGTTCATAGAACTGCAAACCGAAGGTGAAAGTAGTTCAGGGAAAATTTTACGATGGGGGCTTCATATTCGCACTCAATTTTTTTTTGGCTCTTCAGGAGCTGCTTTTATCTAAAAATCTAAAGATTGAGAAGTCCACCTTAGAAAGATTTTTGGAGGAATGTGATACTGCCGCCCCGTGGTTTGCAGTGTCTGGCAGCCTTACAGTTCCTTGCTGGGACTAGCTCGGTCATGATTTGGACTTTGCTTGGGAGCAGGGAACCCTGAAGGGAGGAGGGAGACCGGTCTGGAAGTTAGTGAGGAGCTGCTTAGAAGATCAGTGATGCTGTAAAGCAGTGGAGAAGGGACAGATAGCTTTAGAGTTGCTGCAGGAGGGAAGATCGACAAAATCAGATAGTGACAAGGGAGGAAGGAAGAAAGGACAGTTGTACCCTGATTTAGGAGAATTTGAGGATCTTACCAGCTCAGAGTCCGAGGAAGAGATTGAGGCTCTAATGGAAAGGTTTAAGAAACATACCTTGAAAGAGAAAAGGAAGACAAAGGAAAAGAAAGGGTCAAACAATGAGAGTACGGCAGGAACGGGTGTCTTACCACTTCTTGCTCCTCCTCCTTATATAGAGCCGATGATGGCGGGCGGGGGACGCTCATTTTGCCCAGAGGTGTGGAAGACAGTAAGATCTGAGCTCCAGCTCACCTGTCCTGTCTTTCAGGATGTGCAAGGAAACAGGTATGAAGAGCCTCTAGATTTCAAGGTCATCAAGTCTCTAGCAGAGTCTGTCTGCACATATGGTATTTCAGCTTCTTTACCCTAGCTCAGGTAGAAGCGCTGAGCAGACACTGTATGACACCCAGTGACTGGAGCGGACTGGCTAGAGCCTGTCTTAGCCCTGGGCAGTACCTAGAGTGGAGAGCCTATCATTTATTAGTTAAAAATTTAAAGGCTCAGGGCTTGTTTATAGCCCCTGAAAAGGTCCAGCAAGAGGAAGTAGTTTCATATTTAGGTGCCAAAATTGGACCTTGTGAAGTTAAACCTTTAAAATTGGAAATTATAAAAGATCATCTGAAAACTTTAAATGATTTTCAAAAGCTGTTAGGAGATATTAATTGGATTAGGCCCTATTTAAAGATTCCAAATTATAAATTACAGTCTTTATATAAAATTTTATATGGAGATTCTGCTTTAGATTCTCCAAGAGAATTGACTCCTGAAGGGTGTGAGGCATTCAAAATAGTGGAAGAAGAAATAATGAAAGTGTCCTTAAGGTGCTACAATTTGGAAGAAGATATTTTATTATTAGTTTTTTTTTAAGATTTTATTTATTATTATAATACCTAAGTATACTGTAGCTGTCTTCAGACCCTTCAGAAGAGGGTGTCAGATCTCATTACAGATGGTTGTGAGCCACCATGTGGTTGCTGGGATTTGAACTCAGGACCTTCAGAACAGCAGTCACTGCTCTTAACCACTGAGCCATCTCTCCAGCCCTTATTATTAGTTTTTAATACAAAGTCTCAACCTACAGCTGCCCTTTGGCAGAGAGGCCCCTTAAAATGGATTCATCTGAAAATATCTGTAGCTAAAACGGTAGAGCATTACCCCACCACTGTTGCTATTTTAGCCTTAGAAGGAATTCAACAATCTTTACAACACTTTGGTGTTGAGCCGGCTAAGATTGTAATACCCTATAATAGTCATCAGTTGCAAATATTATGTGTAACCTTAGATGATTGGGCAATTCTGTGATGTGGGTTTGCTGGAGAGTTTGATAATCATTATCCTCAGCACCCCTTCATGCAATTTTTTGAGTCGCACCCATTTGTGTTTCCAAAATTATCTAAACAAAGCCCCCTGATAGGGGCTGTAACTGTTTATACAGATGGCTCTAAAACTGGATGTGGTTCTTATAAGATTAATGATACTGAGCCCGTTGTGGTTCAGTTTGCTCCCGCCTCGCCTCAAATTATAGAATTGAAAATTGTAATAGAAGTTTTTGATAAATTTAAGGAGCCTTTTAATTTAATTTCAGATTCTTTATATGTAGTTAATATTTTGAAGCAATTGGAAGTGGCTGGAAAGATAAAGATGAATAGCCCAATTTATGCTTTGTTGAGTGATTTACAAAGTTTGATTTGGAATCGTAGCTATCCCTTTTTTGTTCAGCATGTTAGAGCACATTCCGGTTTACCTGGGCCTATTAGCCTTAACAATAGTGAAGTGGATGAAGCCACTCGCAGAACTTTTGTCTTTAATGCTACTGATTCCCTGGTGGAGGCAGCCACCCAATTTCATAAAGATTTTCATGTTAATGCAAAAACTTTGAGAATGAAATGTAAAATATCCAGAGAGGCGGCTAGGCAGATAGTGGTGCAATGTTCTAATTGTAATCAGTTTTTGCACCCTCCTAGTTTGGGTATTAATCCAAAAGGATTGTTGCCCCTCAGAGTTTGGCAGATGGATGTGACTCATTTTTTTGAATTTGGTAAATTAAAATATATTCATGTATCAGTTGATACATGTTTAGGCCTCATTTTTGCCACCCCATTAAGTGGGAAAAAGGCACGGAATGTCATTGCTCATTGCCTGGAGGCATGGGCTGCATGGGGCAAGCCTCATGTCCTTAAGACTGATAATGGGCCTGGATATACAGCAGCTTCCTTTTCTTCATTTTGCCATAAAATACAAGTTACACTGAAGCGTGGGTTACCTTATAACCCACAAGGACAGGGCATGGTGGAAAGAGCCCATCGCACACTCAAAGAGTGTCTTGTAAAACAAAAAGGGGGAATTGGCCATATGCATTTTACCCCCAAAGAACGCGTATCCCTTGCTTTATTTACCTTAAATTTTTTGTAATTGGAAGAACAAGGTCTCTCTGCTGCAGAGCGACATACAAATTGGATTTCCACCAAGAAAGGACTAGTGCGATGGAAAGATATATTAACTGGAAAATGGTATGGTCCTGATCCTGTGCTGGCTTGGTCCAGAGGCTCTGTTTGTGTTTTTCCACAGACACGAGATGATCTTGTGTGGGTCCCAGAGAGGCTGGTCCGGCGGTGTAATGCTGATGAACCTCCTGTCTCTACTCCTGATGGCAATCCCTGTAATGATGGAGCCGCGATGGGGGATCCTGTCGGTGTTTCCGGTTCCAATGCCGATTCATCATGATAGATTTCTTGCTAGCAATGGTTCTTTGGGAGTGCTCCGATGGGTGCCTGTTCCCGTGGAGGCCCCATCATCTATGACCTTGTTTCGCTATAAGCGGGATTTTGGCATTTCTGCAGCCATCATTGCAATTATTGCTATGGTGGCCATTGGTGCCACTGCCACTGCCTCAGCTTTTGCCTTGACTAATTCCATATAAATTGCAGAAACCCTGAATAACTTCTCCTCAGGTGTGGCTACTGCTTTGGATGTACAGGCTTCCATCAACTCTCAAATAAAGGGAGGTTTGATGTTGGTCAGTCAATGAATTGACCTAGTGCAGGAGCAAGTGGATACCCTCTGGCAGCTAGCGCAGTTAGGCTGCGAATGGAAAATGACTGGCTTATGTGTTACTTCCATCCAATATCATAGTTTTACACGTGCTACAAATATGTCTAAAACCTTGTCACAGCTCTTGTTACAGAATTGGAGTTTGGAGTTCGAAGAGACCCTGAGGGAATTGAGATTTGCAATAGTCCATGTTAATTCCACCAGGGTGGACCCCACTATGGCAGAGGGATTGACTGCATGGATCCACCAATCCATGAATCATCTGAAAGAGTGGGCGGGCATAGGGGTTCTGGCTGTAGGCCTGGTTATTGCCTTCCTTGGTTGCCTGTGTTGTCTCTGCCGTACGGTCCAAACCCGAAAAGCCGATCTTGCCATAATGACATGAGCCTTTTATGCCTTAGAGGCTGGACAGTCCCCTCAAGCTTGGCTTGCAGCCATAAAAGCTTGATCTCATCACGTTCAGGTTGCAAGGCATGAGCACTGCACTTGGGAGATGCTGTGAGCGGTTGGCACTCTCAAGGAGGGCATGTCTGATCTATGCGGGTTGGTGCTGCCCTTTCCCCTTCTCTTCCAAATGTTACCTGCCTCTGAAAAAATCAGCACCGGACGGGTATGAGGTAGATTGGGCTGAGGAGGCCTATGAAACCCCATTACAATGTCCCAATTTACAGAGGCTCAGACCACTACCCTCACCTGTTCTATTTCAAAATAAAAAAGGGGGAACTGTGGAGAGTGGCGGCATGCCACTCTTAGCGCTCTCCATGGTAAACAACTCCTTATTTGGACATAAGGTAGCACGATTGTCTGGCAAGATCTGGTGACCGAACAGGGACCTATGGAGAGATGATATGTGGCTTTCGATGATTGGCATGCACTAGTGCTTATAAGCCCGAACCCAGGAGGGGTCGGGGTCACTGCCTGGAAAGAAGCAACTCCTAAATAAACTGCCTTGAGAAGGAACCTGGTTGTCCTGCGTTTTGTCTCCCTGTTGGTTGGGGACTGTGCCGGACAGAAAATGCTGTCCTTTTTCTATTGGATGGTTTAACTTCTTTGTCAAAGATCAAGTGACCATAGGTGTATGAGTTCATTTCTATTCTAGTCTTCAATTCTATTCCATTGATCTACCTGCCTGTCACTGTACCAATACCATGCAATTTTTTATCACTATTGCTCTGTAGTACAGCTTGAGGTCAGGGATGGGGATTCCCCCAGATGTTCTTTTATTGTTGAGGATAGTTTTCACTATCCTAGGTTTTTGTTATTGTAAATGAATTTGGAAATTGCTCTTTCTAACTCAATTCTATGAAGAGAGCTAATTCTATGAAAAATTAAGTTGAAATTTTGATGGAGATTGCATTGAATCTGTAGATTGCTTTCAGCAAGATGGCCATTTTTACTATATTAATCCTGCCAATCCATGAGTATGGGAGATCTTTCCATCTTCTGAAGTCTTTTTTATTCCTTTTTTCAGTGACTTGAAGTTCTTGTCATTCAGGTCTTTCACTTGTTTAATTAGAGTCACACCAAGGTATTTTATATTGTGACTATTGTGAAGAGTGTCACTTCTATAGTTTCTTTCTTAGCCTGTTTATCCTTTGTGTTTAGGAAGGCTAAAGATTTTTTTGAACTAATTTTATATCCAGCCACTTTCCTGAAGTTGTTTGTCAGGTTTAGGTGTTCTCTGGGAATTTTGGGGGGTCACTTAAGTACACTATCATATCATCTGCAAATATTGATATTTTGACTTCTTCCTTTCCAATTTGTATTCCTTTGATCTCCTTTTGTTGTCTAATTGCTCTGGCTAGGACTTCAAGTACTATGTTGAATAGGTAGGGAGAGAATGGGCAGCTTTGTCTAGTCTCTGATTTTAGTGGGATTGCTCCAAGTTTCTCTCCATTTAGTTTGATGTTGGCAACTGGTTTGTTGCATATTGCTTTTCCTATATTTAGGTATGGGCCTTGAATTACTGATCTTTCCAAGACTTTTATGATGAAAGGACGTTGAATTTTGTCAAATGCTTTTTCAGCATCTAACAAATAATCATGTGGTTTTTTTTTCTTTGAGCTTGTTTATGTAGTTGATTACTGTGATGGATTTATGTATATTGAACCATCCATGTATCCTTGCAAGGAAGCCTATTTGATCATGTTGAATGATAGATTTAAGTGTTCTTGGATTGGGTTTGTGAGAATTTTATTGAGTATTTTTGCATCGATATTCATAAGGGAATTGGTCTGAAGTTCTCTTTCTTTGTTGGGTCTTTTGGTGGTTTAGGTATCAGTGTAACTGTGGCTTCATAGAATTAATTGGGTAGTCTTTCTTCTGTTTCTACTTTGTGGAATAGTTTCAAGAGTATTGGTATTAGGTCTTCTTTGAGGGTCTCATAGAATTCTGTACTAAATCCATGTGGTCCTAGGCTATTTTTGGTTAGGAGACTTTTTTGTTTTGTTTTTTGTTTTTTGAGACAGGGCTTCTCTGTGTAGCCCTGAGAGTCTGATAGAATTCTCTACTAAACCCATCTGGTCCTAGGCTATTTTTGGTTGGGAGACTTTTTCTTGTTTGTTTTTTGTTTTTTGAGACAGAGTTTCTCTGTGTAGCCCTGGCTGTCCTATAGACTAGGCTGGCCTCAAACTCAGAAATGCACCTGCCTTTGCCTCCCAAGTGTTGGGATTATACGTGTGTGCCAACACTGCCCAACTGGTTGAGAGACTTTTAATGACTGCTTCTGTTTCTTTAAGGGTTATGGTTTAGATGGTTTATCTGATTTTGATTTAACTTTGGAGCCTGGTATCTGTCTAGAAAACTCATCCAGATTTTCCAGTTTTGTTGAGTATAGGCTTTTGTAGTAGGATCTGATAATTTTTTTTAATTTTCTCAGTTTCTGTTGTTATAACTCCATTTTCATTTCTGATTTTGCTAATTTGGATACTGTCTCTGTGTCCTCTGGTTAGTCTGGCTAAGAGTTTATCTATCTTCTCTATTTTCTCAAAGAATCAGCTCCTGGTTTTATTGATTCTTTGTATAGTTTCTTTTTGTTTCTGTTTTGTTGATTTTAGCCCTGAGTTTGATTATATCTTTCTGTCTACTCCTCTTAGGTATATTTGCTTCTTTTAGTTTTAGAGCTTTCAGGTGTGCTGTTAAGCTTCTAGTGTATGCTCTCTCTAGTTTCTTTTTGGAGGCACTCAGAGCTATGAGTTTTCCTTTTAGCACTGCTTTCATTGTGTTCCATAAGTTTGGGTATGTCATATCTTCATTTTCATTAAATTCTAAAAACTGTTTACTTCCTTTCTTTCTTTCTTTCTTTCTTTCTTTCTTTCTTTCTTTCTTTCTTTCTTTCTTTCTTCCTTGACTAAGTTATCATTGAGTAGGGCATTGTTCAGCTTCCATGTGGGCTTTCATTGGTTTTTGTTGTTGTTGTCGTTGTTATTGAAGATTAACTTTAGTCCATGGGGATCAGATAGGATGAATGGGATTATTTCAGTGTTCTTGTATTTGTTGAAGCATGTTTTTTGACCAATTATATGGTCAGTTTTGGAGAAGGTACCATGAGTTACTGTGAAGAAGGTATATTCTTTTGTTTTATGATAAAATGTCCTATAGATAATCTGTTAAATCCATTGGTTCATAACTTGTGTTACTTTCACTGTGTCTCTGTTTAGTTTCTATTTCCATGATCTGTCCATTGCTGAGAGTGGGATGTTGAAGTCTCCCACTATTGTTGTGTGAGGTGCAATGTGTGCTTTGAGTTTTAGTAAAGCTTCTTTTATGAACGTGGGTGCCCTTGCATTTGGAGCATAGATGGTCAGAATTGAAAGTTCATCTTGGAAGATTTTTCCTTTGAGTATGAAGTGTCCTTCCTTATCTTTTTTGACAACTTTTGGTTGAAAGTTGCTTTTATTGATATTAGAACGGCTACTCCAGCTTGTTTGTTGGGACCATTTGCTTAGAAGATTGTTTTCCAGCCCTTTCCTTAGGTAGTATCTGTCTTTGTCACTGAGGTGGAGTTCCTGTATGCAGCAAAATGCTGGGTCCTGTTTATGTATCCAGTCTGTTAGTCTATGTCTTTTTATTGGGGAATTGAGTCCATTGATGTTAAGAGATACTAAGGAAAAGTGATTGTTGCTTCCTGTTATTTTAACTGTTAAGGTGGAATTATGTTTGTGTGGCTATCTTCTTTTGGGTTTGTTGAAAGAAGATTACTTTCTTGCTTGTGTTGGTGTTTTCCATCTATTATCCTTTGCAATGCTGGATTTATGGAAAGATATTGTGTAAGTTTGTTTTTGTCATGGAATATCTTGTTTTCTCCATGTATGTTAATTGAGATTTTATCTGGGTATAGTAGCCTAGGCTTGCATTTGTGTTCTCTTAGGGTCTGTATGACATCTGCCCAGGATCTTCTGGCTTGTATACTCTCTCTTGAGAAGTCTGGTGTAATTCTGATAGGTCTGCCTTTATACATTACTTGATCTTTTCTCCCTTACTGCTTTTAATATTCTTTGTTTGTTTAGTGCATTTGGTGTTTTGATTATTATATAAGGGAAGGAATTTCTTTTCTGGTCCAGTCTATTTGGAGTTCTGTAGGCTTCTTGTATGTTCATGGGCATCTCTTTAAGTGAGGGAAGTTTTCTTCTATAATTTTGTTGAAGATGGTTACTGGCCTTTTAAGATGGGGATCCTCACTCTCTTCTATATCTATTATTCTTTTGTTTAGTCTTTTTATTGTGTCCTGGATTTCCTGGATGTCTTGGGTTAGGAACTTTTTGCATTTTGCACTTTTTTTTTTTTTTACTGTTGTGTGAATGTTTTCTATGGTATTTTCTGCACCTGAGATTCTCTCTTCCATCTTATGTATTCTGTTGGTGATGCTTGCATCTATGACTCCCGATCTCTCTCCAGGTTTGCCTATGCCAGAGTTTTCTATCTCCAGGGTTGTCTCCCTTTGTGACTATTTATTGTTTCTATTTCCATTTTTAGATCCTGAATGGTTTCGTTCAATTCCTTTATCTTTTTGCTTGTGTTTTCCTATAATTCATTAAGGGATTTTTGTGTTTCCTCTTAAGGGCCTCTACCTGTTTACCTATGTTTTCCTGTCATTTTTTAAAGAGTTTTTTTATATCCTTCTTAAAGTCCACTATTATCATCATGAGAAGTGATTTTAAATGAGAGTCTTTCTTTTCTGGTGTATTGGGGTATCCAGGGCTTGCCATGGTGGGAGAACTGGGTTCTGTTGATGCCATGTAACCTTTGGTTTCTGTTGCTTATGTTATTTCCCTTGCCTCTTGCCATGTGGTTATCTCTGATGTTAGCTGGTCTTGCTGTCTCTGACTGTGGCTTGTCCCTCCTGTAAATGTGTGTGTCAGCACTCCTGGGAGATCAGTTCTCTCTGGGAGGAATTTGGGTATGGTGAGCTCAGGGTCAGCTCCTGGGCACAGACTGAAACTGGAAGGTTCCTGTCCCTAGCTGTTCCTTGGTTCTTGTCTTGATGGCTCTGTGCGGATCCCTCTTGGGCCAGGAATTTGAGCAGAAGTGGTCATCTCATCTGTGTTCTCAGGTGTGTCAGCACTCCTGGGAGACTTGTTCTCTCTCAGCATGATCTGGGTATGGAGAGCTGTGGTACAGGGTCAGCTCCAGGGGCAGATGGAAACTGGAAGGATCCTGTCCCAGGCTGCTCTTCCATTCCAGTGTCCTGAGGGCTCTGGGCAGGTCCCTTTTGGGCAAGGTATGTGAGCAGATGTGGTGGCCTTACCTGTGCTCTCAAGTGTGTCAGCACTCCTGAGAGACTAGTTCTCTCCTGGTGGGACTTGTGTATGGAGCACTGTGGTACAGGGTCAGCTCAAGGAGCAAATGGAAACTGGAAGTTCATTGGTTCTTGATTGATCAATAAAGATGCCAGTGGCCAATGGCTGGATGCAAGAGGCAGGACTTTTGGGTTCCCACAGGAGGGCTAGTATTTGTAGGAGGAGGAAAGGGATTTCACCACACTTTGGAGGGAAATCATCAGCCACATGAGATCTTGTGTGGAGTGGCTACTGGCTACTTTCCCATTCAGGAGATTAGAAATGCAACTAAGCTAAGGGCAGATGTAGGATGTTGAGCAAGGAGAAGGTAACCAGACAATTAAGCTAAGGGCAGATTTACAGTGTTAAGCTGGGAGTGAAGGTAAGGGCACATCAGCCGAGGAGGCTTGGGAGTGCCAAACCTCTGAACTAAAAAACATATTAAAAATTATTAAAAATAAGCTAAGGTGTGTGTAAGATATAAGCTCTCAGCTACTATTCTGGAGCCATGCATGCCTGTTCCCTGCCATGGTGGTCATGGATGCCCCCTCTGAAACTGTAAGCAAGCCCTCAATTAAATGCTTTCTTTTACAGGCAGACTTGGTCATGGTGTTTCTGCATAGCAACAGAGCAGTAGCTAAGACAATTACTCAGAAAATTTAGGATCATCATGTAGCTTTTCTTGTAGCCCAAGTAGCAGAGGCAGAACCTGAGCCTTGATAGACTGGCTCTTGAGTAATCAAGATAACCCCGAAAGAGAAAGAAATGAAAAAAATAAAACGAGAGGGGAATGAGGAGTTTTATTTCTGTCCATTTCTTTCCTGGGCAAGAAGGAGAAAGAGTGGGTCAGGATGGAATGAAATTGCCCATAAGGTAGAGCCAAGCCAAAAACCAGAACAACCCAAAGGCAAGAATGTCCATGTCCACCAGAGGCAACATCAAGAGTCAGACGGTCTTGAAGTGGGTTGAGCAAGGTCCAGTGGGCTTCCCTCCAGCCTCCATATCTCCCTCCGAAAGATATGAATGAATGCTCTGGGGGACTTAGCCATTTGTGGACAGATTGATATGGTTTTTTTTTGTTGTTGTTGTTTTTTGTTTTTGTTTTTGTTTTGTTTTGTTTTGCTATTTTCCTGAAACCATCATCCCTTAGAACCACAAAGCCAGAATCCTACTGCAGTTGCTCCATTCATCAGTTACTTCTATCAATGTCTTCATCATGAACACATTGGTGACACCTATACACAATGCACAAATTAAATGATTCAAATGATGGGTTTTTTGTTTTTTTTTGTTTTTGTTTTTGTTTCTTGTTTTTGTTTTTTGTTTTGCATTGCAGAATAGAAAGAAAGAAATCTCTGCACTTCTTTCACCACCCTACCCCCACTTTGATTCTGTGTAGGCTCCCCAGTTGCATCTGGGAACCTACTTAAGTCTGGAGCTGATTTACAAGAGAAAAGATGTAAAGTTTTTCTTCATAGCATGGAGGTCCTTACAGCAGAATAAAGTCCAAAGAAATGACAAAACCGTGATGCTTTTAATTTTTTCAGGGAAAAAATTATTAACGTTTGAAGGAAGAGCAGTCCAAATAAATAATTGGATGAGGCAGTCAGTTCTAGGGATATTACTGAAGGATGGGGGAGTAAGGTCAGAGGCTAGTGTAAGATAAGGGCCACTTCAGAGCTTGTTTATATCAGTTGCAGACCCAATGAGGCTAGTGAAAGATAAGGCCCATTTCAGAGCTTGTTTATATCTGTTGCAGGTTTTAACAGCTATCTTTCACCCTTGTGAGAAGGACATCTCGTGCAAAAGAATCTTTGTGGTTACTGCCAAAGAGAAAGTCAGGCCAAGTAGCCTTGCCTGAAGTTATAGAGTCTTAAGTGGTATCAGTTGGAAATAAAATCAATATACCAATTGGATCTATTTTGTCCTAGTGTAGTCAATACTATATACTATATTATATATATGTCATATATATGTACATATGTATATATATACTATATATACCTATGAATACACTCCTATATATAGTTATGTATGCACAGCATGTGTAGAAATATAAAAGTTGAAATAGTAGCATTTACATACATATAAACCCCTATATGTGGCAAAAGGAAAATGCAGTATATACTTTCTCCCATTGTTATTTTATACAAATGTAAAATTATATGCCTTACTTTTTCCCTTAAGATAACTTTTAAGAATTATTTTTAGTAGTACATATAAAGAGACTTAGTTTATTGGGTATATGGTAGTGATAAACTGAAAAGATATTCTACAAACCGACTAGTTCCCAGTTGTTAGCCAGTTGAGAGATCCTGGACTTCCATGATAAAAATGCTACAGTGATCATTGTTTATAGGGTTTTGCTTACTTGATCGAAAGAAACAGAGCTGGGGTGAGAGATTCTTCAGTAAAATGCTCTGATCTGTGGTGATATCTGGACTGGATCTCAAAAGCAATAGGAACTACTAAGTTTAGGAGGAGAGAGGAGAATGGCCATCTTAGTCTAAGATAATAGCATGAAAATGTATCTAAAGAAGCAAGGGGAGCCGGAAGCCGCAGGCCTCAGGAGTCGCAGGGGAATCGCAGGGCAGCCGGGTTAGGATCCTCTCAGCTTCTGAGTGACAGAGCTGGATCAGCGACCATCTCTGCCCCCTCCCTGCTAGGGTGGCAAGGACAGGACAAGCTCTAATCAGAGACACCAAGAACACCTAACACCAGAGATCAAGAGATGGCGAAAGGCAAACGCAAGTATCCTACCAACAGAAACCAAGACTGCTTGACTTCACCGGAACCTAGTACTCCCACCGCAGCAAGCCCTGGATATCCCAAAACAACGGAAAAGCAAGATTTGGATCTAAAAACATATTTCACAATGCTGATAGAGGAACTTAAGAAGGACATGAATAACTCCCTTAAAGAAATACAGGAGAACACAGATAAAAAGTTACAAGCCCTTAAAGAGGAAACAACAAAAAAAAAAAATCCCATAAAGAATTACAGGAGACCACAAGTAAACAAATAGAAGCCCTTAAAGAGCAAACCCAAAAATACCTTAAGGAATTGCAGGAAAACACAAACAAACAGATGAAGGAATTGAGTAAAACCATTCAGGACCTAAAAATGGAAGTAAAAAAAATAAAGAAATCACAAAAAGAGACAACTGTGGAGTTAGAAATATTAGGAAAAAAGTCAGGAAACATAGATGCAAGCATCACCAACAGAATACAAGGGATAGAAGAGAGAATCTCAGGGACAGAAGATAACATAGACAACATTGACAGAACAGTCAAAGAAAATGCAAAATGCAAAAAGACCCTAACCCAAAACATCCAGGGAATCCAGGACACAATGCGAAGACCAAACCTAAGGATAATAGGTATAGAAGAGAGTGAAGATCTCCAACTTAAAGGGCCAGTAAATATCTTCAACAAAATTATAGAATAAAACTTCCCTAACCTAAAGAAAGAGACGCCCATGAACATACAAGAAGCCTACAGAACTCCATATAGACTAGACCAGAAAAGAAATTCCTCCCACCACATAATAGTGAAAACAACAAATGCACAAAATAAAGAATACTGAAAGCAGTAAGGGAAAAAGGTCAAGTAACATATAAAGACAGGCCTATAAGAATTACACCAAACTTCTCACCAGAGACTATGAAAGCTAGAAGATCCTGGGCAGATGTCATACAGACCCTAAGAGAACACAAATGCCAGCCTAGACTACTATACCCAGCAAAACTTTCAATCACCATAGATGGAGAAACCAAAGTATTCCATGACAAAACCAAATTCACACAATATGTTTCCACAAATCCAGCCCTTCAAAGGGTATTAAATGGAAAACTCCAACACAAGGAGGGGAACTACATCTCTGAAAAAGCAAAAATATAATCTTCTAACAAAACTAAAAGAAGATAGAGACATGAACGGAACGCCAACTCTAACTACAAAACTAACAGGTAGCAACAATTACTTTTCCTTAATATCTATTAACATCAATGGACTCAATTCACCAATAAAAAGACATAGACTATCAGATTGGGTACGTAAACAGGACCCAATTTTGCTGCATACAGGAAACCCACCTCAGTGACAAAGACAGACACTATCTCAGAATAAAAGGCTGGAAAACACTTCTCCAAGCCAATGGTCCCAATAAAAAAGCTAGAGTAGCCATTCTAATATTGAATAAAATTGACTTTCTCCCTAAAATGATCAAAAAAGATAAGGAGGGACACTTCATATTCATCAAAGTTATGATCTACCAAGATGAACTCTCAATTCTGAACCTCCATGCCCCAAATGCAAGGGCATCTACATTCATAAAAGAAACTTTACTAAAGCTCAAAGCACACATTACAATGCACACAATAGTAGTGGGAGATTTCAACACCCCACTCTCTGCAATGGACAGATCACGGAAACAGAAACTAAACAAGGACACAGTGAGACTAATGGAAGTTATGAAACAGATGGATTTAACATATATCTATAGAACTTTTTATCCTAAAACAAAAGGATATACCTTCTTTTCAGCACCTCATGGTACCTTCTCCAAAATAGACCATATAATTGGTCACAAATCCGGCCTCCACAGATACAAGAAGATTGAAATAATTCCTTGTATCCTATCAGATCACCATGGTCTAAGGCTGCTCCTCAATAACAACATAAACAATGGAAGCTTAACAACACAACTCAATGATAACTTGGTCAAGGAAGAAATAAAGAAATTAAAGACTTTCTAGAGTTTAATGAAAATGAAGCCACAACATACCCAAACCTATGGGACACAATGAAAGCAGTCCTAAGAGGTAAACTCATAGCTTTAAGTGCCTCCGAAAAGAAACTGGAGAGAGCATACACCACCAATTTGACAGCATAACTGAAAGCGCTAGAACAAAAAGAAGCAAATTCACCCAAGCGGAGTCAAAGGCAGGAAATAATCAAACTCAGGGCTGAAATCAACCAAATAGAAACAAAAAGAACTATACAAAGAATCAACCAAACCAGGAGCTGGTATTTTGAGAAAGTCAACAAAATAGATAAACCCTTAGCCAGACTACCTAGAGGACACAGAGATAGTTTACTAATTAACAAGATCAGAAATGAAAAAGGAGACATAACAACAGACACTAAGGAAATGCAAAATATCATGAGATCCTACTACAAAAGCCTATACTCAACAAAACTGGAAAACCTGGATGAAATGGACAATTTTCTAGACAGATACCAGGTACCAAAGTTAAATCAAGATCAGATCAACGATCTAAACAGTCCCATATCTGCTAATGAAATAGAAACAGTCATTAATAGTCTCCCAACCAAAAAAAGTCCAGGACCAGATTGTTTTAGTGCAGAGTTTTATCAAACTTTCAAAGAAGACCTAATACCAATACTCCTCAAATTATTCAACAAAATAGAAACTGAAGGTACTCTACCCAATTCGTTCTATGAAGCTACAATTCCTCTTATACCTAAACCACACAAAGACCTAACAAAGAAAGAAAATTTCAGACCAATTTCCCTTATGAATATCGATGCAAAAATACTCAACAAAATTCTTGCAAATCGAATCAAAGAACACATCAAAACGATCAGTCACCACGATCAAGTAGGCTTCATCTCAGGGATGCAGGGATGGTTCAATATACAGAAATCCGTCAACGTAATTCACTACATAAACAAACTCAAAGAAAAAAAACCACATGATCATCTCAGTAGATGCTGAGAAAACATTTGACAAAATCCAACATCCCTTCATGATAAAGTCTTGGAAAGGTCAGGAATTCAAGGCCCATACTTGAACATAGAAAAGCAATATACAGGAAACTAGTAGCCAACATCAAATTAAATGGAGAGAAACTTGAAGTAATCCCACTATAATCGGGGACTAGGCAAGGCTGCCCACTCTCTCCCTACCTATTCAATATTCTACTTGAAGTTCTAGCCAGAGCAATTAGGCAACAAAAGGAGATCAAAGGGATACGAATTGGAAAGGAAGAAGTCATATTATCACTATTTGCTGATGATATGATAGTATACTTAAGTGATCCTAAAAATTCCACCAGAGAGCTCCTAAACCTGATAAACAACTTCAGCAAAGTAGCTGGATATAAAATTAACTCAAGCAAATCAGAGGCCTTCCTCTACACAAAGGATAAACAGGCGGAGAAAGAATTAGGGAAACAACACCCTTCACAATAGTTACAAATAATATAAAATACTTTGGTGTATCTCTAACAAAGCAAGTAAAAGATCTGTTTGACAAGAACTTCAATTCTCTGAAGAAGGAAATCAAAGAAGATCTCAGAAAATGGAAAGATCTCCCATGCTCATGGGTTGGCAGGATTAATATAGTAAAAATGGCCATCTTACTGAAGGCAATCTACAGATTCAATGCAATCCCCATCAAAATTCCAACTCAATTCTTCACAGACTTAGAAAGAGCAATTTGCAAATTCATCTGGAATAACAAAAGACCCAGGATAGCCAAAACTATTCTCAACAATAAAGGAACCTCTGGTGGAATCACAATCCCGGACCTTAAGCTGTACTACAGAGCAATCATGATAAAAACTGCATGGTATTGGTACAGTGACAGGCAGGTAGATCAATGGAACAGAATTGAAGACCCAGAAATGAACCCATGCACCTATGGTCACTTGATCTTTGACAAAGGAGCTAAAACCATACAGTGGAAAAAAGACAGCATTTTCAACAGATGGTGCTGGCTCAACTGG
>JADRCD010166345.1:0-10718 GCA_019843815.1 Montemys delectorum
TTCCACTGAGCCCTGAGAACAGGACCAACAGGCTAACTGGAACCTGGAACTCAAGCTAAAATGAACCTTTCTTCTAAGTTGATTCTCCTAGGCATTTATTATGGTGATGGAAAGCTGACAACACAGATTCTGATCCCCCCCAGCCTCTGGCCTGGTCAGTCTTCCCCTCTCATAACCATCACCAGCACCCATGCTGAGGTCATCAGCTAGGTGTGCCCTTGTGTCTCACTTTATAGCTCTGTCTGGCCTGACACTCATCATTTAGACCAGGCTGGCCTCAAACTCACTGAGATATACATGTATCTGCTTCCAGAGTTCTAGAATTAAAGCTCTGGGCCACCATACCCAGCCTTTGTTTTTTGTTTGTTTGTTTATTTAATGTTATATGTATGAATGTTTTGCCTGAATGATTGTACATGCATCATGTGTATGCCTTGTACCACAGAAGTCAGAAGAGGGCTATTGGATCAATCCCTGGGATCAGATGATCATGAGCCACCATGTTGGTGCTGGGAATTGAGCTCAGGTTCTCTGCAAGAACAAGTGTGTTGGGGATTAGTTCTAATGCTTTGATTTAATCGGGAATCTGCATGTCCAAATGCTGAAGGTCCTTGTCCCCAATTGATTTTTGATTGATCAATAAAGATGCCTTTGGCCAATGGTTGGGCAAAGGAAGACAGGGCGGACCCTTAGATTTGTGCAGGGTAGGGCATGGGAGAGAGGAGGAGAAGAAAATGGTCATCTTTCAGAGGAAGACAGATCAGATTTAGAGACGCAGAAGAAAAATCATCCGAAATGTAGGTGAGAAGGAATGCGGCCCCACAAGGGCTGCCCAGAAGTGTCTTGGGCAGCAAAGGCTAGGGGGCTGCCCAGGAGGAACAGGGCTGCAAAGACAGATCATAGATTTACAGAGTGTTGAGTCAGGAGTACAGGAGGGACATCTATAATAGCCTCGTTGGAGGATTAGAACTGCCCAGCCTTTGAGCTAGCCAAGGCATTTCAAAAATAAGCTAAGTGTGTGTGTGTGTGTGGATACCTGGGCAGGTGACTGGAAGTGCTCGACCCTCAGGGATCACAGAGTGGTTAGCTAAACTCACTGCTACACAAGTGCTCTTAAAAAATGAAATCAAACCGTAACAAAATTCATTTTACACTTTAGTATCAAGAAAAAAACAAAGCAAAACAAAACAAAGCAGAACACTAAACTGCCCTGCGTCTGTCCATTCATCTCTTAACCCTGTGGATTGATAAATAGATCTCTTTGTCTTGACAGAGAGCCCAGGGCCCAGTGCAGGTCCACCTGAACACTTGGGTCATAGGACGATTTGTTCCAGTCTTGTTTTTTCTGCTCTATTTTTACCCCATTGTGTTCTAAGTGATTTCATAAGTCAAACTTTCTGGAACAGAATGGGCATAGAAAGAAAACACAATTCGGAAGAGCCCTGTGGCCTTGGCAGGCTGCTTCTGTTTATTTGCTGCCTTGTGTCACGTTAGGATTGGATTCCTGGGGTACAGGGTAAAGGGTACAGGTACCTTTGACTCTCTCTGCCCCCTCTACCTAGGAGTCTCCCTCCAGGGCCACAGCAACTAAGTGGGACTAGGCAACAGGTTGCTGTGCCCAACCACCAACGTCCATCTGCCGACAGGCTTGGCTTCCTCCCTCTTCATGGTTTCCCATCTGGCCGATGGCAGGAAGCCTCTGGGCCCAGAGGAGCTCATGAAGGGAGAAAGAAGGTAAGCAGATGAATGATCTTTTTATTTCTAACTTTTTCCTGCATCCTAAGTCAGAGCCTCAGCCAGGGATGGATGGATGTGCACAGGTTAAGAGCTGTAATCCAGGGTACCAAGAACGTCATCATCTGCTCAGGTGTGGATAGGATAGGGAGGTCTCCAAAAAGTTGTGGCAGGATGGTCAGGGCGGACAGGGCTACACGCATACCTGTGAAGGCTAGCCCCTCCATCTCTCTTGGAGTTTCTAAAGCAAACCCCCTGTGCTGATGCCTAGAGCCCAACCCTCAATTTGTTCCTCTCAGCCCAAGATGGATAGTTTCTCTATCTCTGCTCTATGCTTCTCCTCAGTCCCGTTGTCCAGTCTCCATCTTCCAATCTGTAACATGGGGGCGGCTGAGAAGCAAATTTGACGCTTGGATGATGCTAAGAATCCTCAGGATGTCAGGATTGTGACACCTTCCATTCCTTTCAGATGCTTCCCCATGAGATGTAGTGGGAGCCTTGGTGGAGAGAAGAGGGAGTGATTCTGGGTATAGGGGAATGCTGGGATGGAAATGAACACCACACAGGAGTAGCTTAGGTTAGATCTGAGGCTGTGGGCTCCAGAGGCAATGGGCTTGAATCAATGTGCTGATCCAGCCTGGCTGAGGTGGGGCAGAAGGGGTGAGTGTGGAAAGGAAAGGGCCTTGCACTGTTTGGTGGGCAGAGCCAGCAGCCCCTTGGTGAGTGAATAGCTGTCCCTGAAAAGCCAGAGTAGCCAGTTTTCCTTAAGCCGGGCTGCCTGCGAAGCCGATGTCATGTGCAGCCCTCTGGGCACTGTTCCCACTTGGGACCTCATTCTAGGTCCTAGTGTGTAGATCGCTTTTGCTGAACGGTCTAATGGTTGCAAGAATGACTCCAGGGGCCATTCCCGGTGTGTCCTGGCTCCTTTAGTCAAGTAGTTGCATGAGGTATGTAAACTCCTTCATCTCAAGCTATCTCATTACGTGTGCTGTGGCCAGCCATCAAGGTGTGGCCCATTTGCCCATCGAGGGTGCTTGCTTCTACATCGACCTGAGTTCAATACCTGTAATCCCCATGGTGGAAGGAGACCTCTATAGGTACACTGTGGCAAATGATCCTCCTGCTCCACATACCCCCCCATAAATAAATGTAATGAATTGTAATTAAATGTAAAAAAATGTTTAAGTGGATGTACTATAAATACGTTTATTTCATGAAGATTTCGTGACACCTGAGACCAAATACTTTTGAGTGGTCCTGACGTGGGTGTGTGGCAGTCACACAAACACACACACCCCTTATCACATTAATAGGATAGGACAGGAGAGTGTAGGTCTAAGAGGTAGAAACAGAACACCTCAGGGGTGAGAGGGAGAGAGCCCTGGAGAAGGGCTACGTTTGGGCAGAGCAGGCAGTAGGCCCCACGTTGGCTTGCTATTGGGCCAGAAGCCTTTGGAAAATCTTAGCTGAGAGCAGAATTAAAATGGCAATTTCAAGATGTCTGAGGCAAGAGGGATCCATCCTACAGAGCATCTCTGAGACCTGCACCAGGCCCTGTCTTCCACACCTGAAATTCTAGCATCCTGGAGGAGCCAAATTCAAGATCAGCTTGCCAAGAAATGTGACTAGCTCTGTGGGAGCCCTAGGTTAGTCAGATACAATTCAGAGACAAAGGTGGGGTTGGTGAAAGGAGGGCCTTGTGCCAACTGTAATCCACACTCAAGGGATGCTGTGGCTCAGTGTACACACCTGTTCAGGGCGTCATCACTGCAGAGACTAGAAGCAATTTGCATGAACCAGAAGGCAGTCTGAGAGATACTCTCCTATCTCCTGGGTCTGTAGGCCCCCAGTCAGAGCATAATTTCCTGTAAGCCCTGGTGTGACAGTTCCTACTATGTTCAAAACTGATGCTGCCAAGGCTGCTGCCTTCTCCTGGATTCCCAAGAACCCTAGGCCAGTCCCAGGTAGGTAGAGGGCCTCTACTCTCATACTGTGTCTGGGAGGGAAGGGCATCTCTCTTGTTCCATCACCCCAATCATTCCTTCTTACCCCAATCATTGAAGACAGGCTTTAAGCTAGAGGCACCCTAATATTCTCAGGGGCTCCCCTGTGTGCCCAGCCTGGCTCTTTCTCCCTCAGGTTTATTGCCCCACCCTGCTCTTAGCTCATTAAACAGGTCTCTCACTAGCTTTAATGAGCCTGTCTGGGGACAGAGACACATGGGTGACACTCTTAATTATGCCTTTAATTGCTTCCCAGGAAGAGGATGAATAGGAAACCCCAGTTTCTCTGTAGATGCTGGGGAGGTCAGCCAGAACTCAGCTCAAGAATTCCTTAAATGTCCAGAGAGAAAGCAGGGAACCCTGCCCAGGCTATGCTTCTCTTTCTCAGAGCCACCCCAGGCTGTGGGGATATGGGCGTGAGGAAGGCAAGGCATAGGAGCCAGGACTGTGGGTGGAGGGGTCACCTGGTTCCCACACCCAGGGCAGACGCACCCTGACCTCATTTCCAGAGATGCACCCAGGGGAGGTGGTGAAGGAGCAGAGGCTGTCAATCAGCGATCTCCCATTCCATCTCTACTCCAGTATGCAGCTTTGGGGCAGCCTTGGTGGTCCTGCAGTCTCTTTATCCAGCGCCACTGGAATATGGAGATCCCACCTGGCTGAGCACTGAGGCTGAGCCCAAAGCAAGCCATCTGGAAGTCCATTCTAAAGACAAATGGTAGAAAAGGAAGGAGGCCCATTTATCTCAGCCCTCTGCCAAAAGCAATCAATCCCGGGGTGGCAGTATCCTGCATGCTTCCTGGGGCATGAGGAAAGAGCAGCCTATCCCAGAAACATCTGGTTAGCCCCCACCACAGGCTTCACCCACCCTGCAAGAGCAGCAGTCCTTCTACCGTACAGAAAGGGCCAGGGGATTAGAAAGGCTCAGTGACCACGCCCCACCCCCACCACCGGGCTGTTAAGGAGCAGTGGGGACAAGTAGACAGAGCCTGGATATAGAGCCTGCTCAAGCAGAGGGGCACTGGAGGCTTTGCTCCTCCAAAAGGCCAGAAGGTGGGCTGGCCCCAAGCAGGGAAAGAAAAGCTTCCTTGGACCTTGTAAGGCCAGGAACCTCTGGTTGACAGTTATGGTTTATTTCAATGCATCCATTTTAGATGTCATTTGATGATATCTAAAAATCAACTGAGATGGGGGGTTGGGACCAGGAAAGGAAACAACATTTGGAATGTAAGTAAATAAAATAATTTAAGAAAATGAATAAAATCACCTGAGAGAAGGGCTTCTGGGTGTGTGTGTGTGTGTGTGTGTTCGTGCGCAAATGTTGAGGTAGAAAGGCCCACCCACCATGGGCAGCACCATAGTGAGCTGAGCCCCAGCATTCACTGCTCTCTCTTTCCTCTTGACTGTGGATTGGATGTAACCAGCTGCTCCAACTCCTATTTTTGCCAGAACTAAGACTATTACCAGCTCTGTCCCCGACCCTGAACTAAGACACTCACCACACACACACACCGTGCCCTGAAATAAGACCCCAGGAAAAAGAGTCAGACACTAGGGAGTGCTAGGAGGAAAATTTTAATGTTTTCTTACTGCTTTATCAATATCATGGAAAAAAAATACAAAGTTTAGAGTCTAGAACCAACCATGTAGATTTAGGAGAGGTGTATGTGTATGCGTGTGTGCTGCTGGCCAGAGGCACAGCTCTGTAGCTCTGCCAATGCCCACCTATGTAGGAGCACCAGTCAGGAGCCCAATGAGCATTTCAGGGTCAGGATCTAGGAGGCCTCTGGAAGCAGAGCAGCCCATGGCTGGCCACCATCTGGCCAGACTCTGCTTGTAAGTGAGCTTGCTCTTTCCCCAGATTCCTACTGGCTATGGGAGACCAGGGAGTGGGGTCTGCCTGCTCCCAGCACAGAAAAGTTAATGAGTTACCAACTCCAGGGCTCAGGCCCCTGACTCTACCTATGTTCTGGGTAGAGTTACAGGAGCTGAGCAAAATGGATTTCAGAAAACCAAGCAGCCAGGAGCGGCGGTGCACACTTGTGATCCCAGGTCCGAGGGAAAGGGAAGCTTGCTATGAGCTTGAGGCCGACTTGGGCTACAGAGTGAGACTGTATCTCAAAAAGCCAAAAACAAACAAACAAACAAACAAAAACCCACTTTCATTTCCCTGGAATTCAAATCAAATACGGTCCCTGTTTTGTTTCGTGTTTTTGCTAAGCCTGGCCCATAGCCCAAGGAGAGGGCACTAACTAGCCAAAGCTCACACTCCGGGGAATAATGTATCATTTAAGCATCTAAGCATCGTATTCCAGAACTTTCCTACTCAGCCCTCCTCCTGCCATTAACAGCTATGGAGGTGGGGGCTCAGGGACAAACACTGGTGGCGGCTGCCCCGCCACGGTTCAGCCTGGGCAGGGTCTGCATACCCAGACTCAGGTCAGATAACAGTCGCTCTGCCACCAAGACAGTCGCTATACTCCTGGTAGAGGATTTGACAGTGCTCTATTCAACTTTAAACATAGTCACAAGGAACAACACACCCAAGGGCGGAGCCAGCCCCTTTCCTGTTCCTAATGTCACTGAGGAAGGGCTCCTTCTTGAGAACCCAAGAAGCTGGGAGCTGCCCCATCCTGTCCTGGCCTTTGGGAAAGGCTGCATTTAGTGTTAATAGTTGAGGCTGTCCCCTGGCTCCAGATGAACCCCAAAGAGCACCAGACTTCCAGTGAGGGGCCAGGGGTGGAGGAAGGAGCCGCCCAAACATGTGGGCACTCCTGCCTCCTGCTGCATATACCTCCTGGGTAGGCACCAGTCAAGGTGAACAAAAGGAAGCCAAGTGTCCATGACCTTGGAGAGAAGGCCACACCTGGCTGCTCTGCCATTGTGGCAGCATCTCAAACTAACATCTGGCATCCATCTGAGGCCAGGTGGGAAGCAAGGAGCCCGGAAGAGAATGGATTCCTGCTGGGACTCGGATCTGTCCCAGGCTGGTGCAGTAAGGAAGGATAGGTCAGAGTCAGGCTACCAGGCGCCAGTGCCCACGCTACTTCCCTGGCACCCCAGGTCCCCGAGGTCCAGGGTCTACTCCAATGAGGCTCTTAGCTGCACCTAGAGAGTAAGGTCAAAGGTCACAGAGAAGGCAGCGCAGGGAAGAGATGAAGCCCAGAGCTGTGGAAGCTACTTTCGACTTTTTGTCCAGCCTCAAACTCGGATCTCATCTTCCTCCTCCTCATCCATGAAGGAGAATTCCTTGTCTGGTTGCCTTGGGGGAGCAGCTGCCGCCCTGTCTGGGCCTCTGAAAGCTGGGCTGCGCTCCTCAAGGACACCTGAGGTGTAGCTGGACAGGGAGCTGCTGTCCCGAGTGGTGTGGCTGCCCACACTGCGTGCTGAGCTGGGGCTGGGGGCTACCGCCACCCATCCATCATCCTCCACAGTGTTGGGGGGCAGCATGGAGGCCTGGTCCCAGCTGGCCTTGCTTTCTTGTCTCCCTAGAGGAGGAACTACCTCCAGCATAGGGGGTGCCTGGACAGTGCTGTTGGGGCCTTCTTTGTCACGGTACCCGCCATGTTCCTCCTCCTCCTCCTCCGAGCCCCACTGGTCCTTGTCCATGATGCTAAGGACGTCTCCCAGCATGGAGGGGCCCAGGTCAATGTGGAAGGACAGGATCGATTCAGCATGCTTCAGCCCGTAGCTGACTCTGGGCATGATGGGTAGGTCCATCAGGTCTCCAAAGGCCCGCTCATCAAGGAGTGGGTCAGGTGAGTAGGAACCTGTGGCCCCGTTCCGATGGGGACTCTTTGGGCCACCACCTCTAGCATCCGCCTTCTTCACAGGGCTGGATGACAGGCTCTTGGGCAGCTTGCTGGCGTCCTTCTCAGCGGCTTCCTTTTCGTTGAGCTGAGGCAGGGACATGGCATTCTTGACAAACAGTGCCGAGTCCCGCAGGGAACCCAGCATGTCTCTCTGCTCCCGGTCCCCTCTGGTCACAGACTGCGAACGTTTACTGCCCCGGAACTTCCGGGACAGGAGGCTGAGTTTGGAAGACGAGGCTTGCTCATCCAGGGACTCATCATCAGCCTCCCTGGGCTTGCTGGTGAGGAAGGAGGTGTCTCCAAAGGCATCCCCAGCCCGTCCCACATGCATGGTGTGGCGGAAGTCACCCAGTGGGGCACTGATCATCTCAGCAGTGAGGTCGGCGCGCGAGCGGCGCTTCGAGTTCACAGAACTGGACACCAGCTGCTTGAGAATGGGCATCGTGCTGGCTGCGGGGGAGCTGGGCACTCACTCCCCAAGGCAGTAGGCAGGTGTGGGGTCAGATCTGAAGTCCAGCAAGTGCAAAGGGTAGACAGGGCAGTCAGAGGGCTGTAAGCAGAGAATAGGAGGCAAAGGGTTAGTACAGGCTGGTACCCACCAAAAGGCTAAAATGATATCACCAAAGGTCAGCCATTTAACCCCTGCTTTCCCATCAAAACTATTAGGGAAATCATCAGCAGTGAATTCCAAACTTCGCCATTTCTTCATCCACATCGCCTAAACATGGAAGTTTAGGTATTATATTAGTATTTATAAGTTGAGCTTGAGTTTGGTATTTTCTCTGAACTCTGAGAGGGAAATAATCCCCCCCCAGCTCTCAGCTCCATGCCCTCCTAAGCTGGAACACTGTTTGAACAAACCGCCCTCGAAAGGTAGTAAAGCAAGTAGGTTCCAGACAGCTGCTCTGCAGGCAAGCTCTGAGAACTTCCTGTTGTCTAACTGGAATCCCTGTAGAATAGAACACCTCAGCCTGAGTCAGAGAGAACGGAATGGGTAGGCCAAGCCCAAATGCTGTCTGTCACTTCCACACATGTAGGCAGCTGGCCGGCCTGGCTTTCCTTCTGAATCAGAATTGGGATGGGTATGCAGGAACCCACAGAACCAGCTCAGCTCCCTGGCCTTCCAGGCCTCGTGGGGGTGTTGCATGCGTGGAGACTCCTGCCTGTGACATCACTGTGAGGCCCCAAGCTCTGTGTAATAGGCTTTATCTCCCATCCTTTGGGAAAAACCCCTCCTGGTTTATTATTAGGGCCAATGATTTCATCTTGGGATGCACAGGACCCTGGGGGATTAACAAGAAACCCAGAGGACAGCACGAGGAGATGTCAGGGCAGGATGGAGAGAGGCGGGTATAAGAATTTACTAAGTAGTGTAGGCAGTCGGTGAGAGATGGGGCTGGGTCCCCTCCCCATCCTGCTGACAGCTAGAGAGCCGCATCTTACCCAGACCCACCTACCCCACCTACCCCACGGGCAGAGCTCAGACACAGGGGCCTGGGAGGTTTGGGCTGCTTCTACTGCCACGCACTAGGCCACCCCAGACCACCTGTCCCTGATGGCTGCTTAGCTGGTCTTCCTGGCTTTTTTCATACTCTTGTTCTTGCTTTCTTTTTGTTGTTGTTTGTTTTTTTGGGTTTTTTGTTTTGTTTTGTTTTGTTTTGTTTTTTGAGACAGGGTTTCTCTGTGTAGCCCTGGCTGTCCTGGAACACACTCTGTAGACCAGGCTGGCCTCAAACTCAGAAATCCGCCTGCCTCTGCCTCCCAAGTGCTGGGATTAAAGGTGTGCGCCACCACTGCCCAGCTTGTTCTTGCTTTCTTAGCTAAATATACAATCAACACTGTCACCCCATGCCCCAAAAAACTCTCACCACAAGACCACAAGGGACACTCTCTTCCCTGTGAATCTCCCAGGACCGTCTCTGCTGCTGGCCTTGATGTCACTGCCAGTCAGCCAGCAAGCTACCCTTCCCTTGCTCGCTCCCCCCACTCTTGGGCTTGATGCAAAGGTATCCTCTTCCAACACGTGGCATCTGGTGCCACCAACATCCTCAGCCAGAAGAAAGCCTCCTAGCCAGGGCTAGTCCTCCAGGCCACCTGCTTCTCACAGCACCTCCTGGCAGGTACCTGTTACATCATTCTGTCCCTGCCAGCTGGATGCCAACCTCCCTGCCAGGCTATGGGCTTCCAGAGGGTTCTAACAGGTCTCAGTTCTAAATCCTGTCCAGCACCATGTGCCACACAGCTGGACCTCAAACACCATTCATTTAAAGTGTGGCTAGTCCTCAAGCTGCTCCAGTCCCTCAGTATCTCTCCCCTTCTGCCTTCATGTCAGCTCCTTTCAGCCCATAGCATTGCCTCTGGGCTCCTGCCTTGACTTCTCTATTCCCTCTGACTCTTTCCCTACATTCTATAATTCCATGTCAAACAGCTACCATCCAGTCTGATGACCACCCCCACCAGAGAGAGTGGATGCCCCCAACCATCTCAAAGTGATCACCCTGCTGGTCTCAGAGCAAACACCAAGGGGAGCCAGGGAGAACCCCGAGTCAAATGTTAAGGCTCTTTAGCCTAAAATATAAAGAGGCCAGAGAGATGGCTCAGTGGGTAAAATGTGCGCCACTCAAGTGAGAGGACTGAGTCCCAGATACCTGCATCCCAGCAGTCCTACAGAGACAATCCACACACGCTTGCAGGCCAGCTAGCTTGGCCTCCACCATGATTAACAAGAGACCCTGTCTGGAGCAAGGTGAGAGGTAGTCCTTACACACCCTATGCTGTGATGTGTTTCTTTTTTTCTTTTTTTTTTCTTTTCTTTTTTTCTTGGTTTTTCAAGACAGGGTTTCTCTGTATAGCCCTGGCTGTCCTGGAACTCACTCTGTAGACCAGGCTGGCCCAGAACTCAGAAATCCGCCTGCCTCTGCCTCCCAAATGCTGGGATTAAAGGCATGTGCCGCCACTGCCCGGCTTGATTTTATTTATTTATTTATTTATTTATTTATTTAAAATATGTGTGGGTCTTTTGCCTGCATGTATGTCTGTGTGCCACATGCATGCAGTGCCCATGGAGGCCAGAAAAGGGTGTTGTGGGGCAGTGGTGGTGAATGCCTTTAATCTCAGCACTAGGGAAGCAGAGGCAGGCAGATTTCTGAGTTCGAGGCCAGCCTGGTCT
>JADRCD010166352.1:5000-12457 GCA_019843815.1 Montemys delectorum
AAAAAAAAATTACCTTGAGAATTCTTTGTTTGTTTGTTTGTGGTGTCCTGTAATGTTAGCTAGTTTCCCCTGTCAATTATGTGGAGCGAGGCCACCCCTCATCGAGGTCAGCTTTACAACTACCACAAAATACTGCAGAGAATCGTGTTAAGGAAAAGAAAGGTTTACTTTGTCTCATGGCCATGGGTACAATAGCTTTGGAGCCTGGGGTAGGCGGCATGTCTTACTTAGTCGGGAGCCAGGATTGGTCTCATGACAGCCAGAGAGCAAGGGAGTGAGGGAACGGGGTCCTGTGGTCCCTCTCAGGATCACATGTCTAATGTCTCACCTAAGCCTCACCTCATAGAGGTCCTCCACCTTCCCAGAGAGCCAGAGAATGGGCAGGAAGCCTTCCACACCTGGGTCTCCAGGGTCCTATCAAGGGGATGGTCCAGATCCAAAGAACTTCTATCCTGGGGGCTGAAGCCAAGGCTAAGGCCCCAGTGATGGGGTAGGGGATTGCTCTGAAGCTCTATTGCCTCCGTGGCTCTCATGCCCTAGGGCCCTGGCACAGGGGCAGGCAGAGCAGCACATTGCTTATGGTCTCTGCTCCCTCACCTGTGGGGGGGTCACCTGACCATTTTACAGGCATGGCGTATCAGATATTCTGAATATCATATATGTACATTATGATTCATAACAGTAGCAAAATTACAGTTACGAACCAGCAACAAAAATAATTGTATGCTTGGGAATCACTATAACTTGAGGAGTGGTACTGAAACATTAAGGAGGTTGCGAACTGCCGCTCTAGGTGGGCCTTGCTCCCCCTGACTCTCCTCCAGAGTGTACAGTCATACCCTCTGATGGAAGCTAGGCAAAGCAGAAGTGGGTCCTGATGGCTCAGGAGGGCAGAGCTAAGCCTCTGGACTGACCCCGTGGTCCAAGCGTGGTCCTCCGAAGCTCCATGGGCTTCTCCCATGTCAGAGCATGCTGGCTTCAGTAGCCCCCACACACTTCTTCCCCCGTTTGGTGACCCCAGGCAAACCAGACCTTCTATCCAGCAGAAGCCCCAAGCACTTCAGGGTAGGTGTTTCAACCTAAGCCACATCATGTGTCCTGCAGCATGAGATGTATCAAAACCCAGCCAGAACCAGGAACCTGGATAAGCCTTAGCTCATCTTGGGAGAAGGGGGACCTGTCAATAGAAGACCAAGGCGGTGAGTACCTGCGTGTGGACACAAAGCTGGGTGTCTGATGTGAGGAGACTGAGCCCTCAGGACTTCATGCAGCTTGGTCTCTGAGGTCCTAGGAAAACGCCATTCTACCTCCTAGACATCCTCTTCCTCTGCTGACAAGGAACAGTATGATTAAGGCTCCATTATTAACTTGCCAATCTTATTTCTGGGGCACAGCCGCTAACAGCTTAGGGGACCCACTTGGCATATAACGAGGTCTCCATGACAAATTACTTGGCTATCAATTAACTATCTGGGGAAATGTCATGCAGGCTCCGTCATGCTGGCAGGGGAGAGAGAGCCAATTAACCTGGAGCAGTCAATCCAATCCATACCCAGCCTCCAGCAGGGCTGGAAATGAGGAGAAGGAGCCTGCGGGGGCTCAGAGTGGGCAGGACTTTCCCCGCCACCCCAGACGGACACAGGCTCTGTCCCTTCGTTCATAGCATGGTCACTGGTCATCTGCCTGAAAAGGTATCAGCCGAGGGGACCAATCGTTGAGTTAGACCATCGCTGGGGAGGGATAACAGCACGGCCAGGGTCTATTGCTTGACACGTGACCTCAGGAAGCGAAGGGGTGACAGCATCCTCAAGGTAAAGGGAACAAACGACAGAGCTGTGAGACGAAGGCATGGATGGACCCCAGAACCACAGCGCTGCGGACGGAGAAGCAGGGAGCAGCCCAGGTACTGCGCTGTACAGACAGGTTGCAGCACACTTGATACATGGGACCATCGGCAACAACGCACTGGCAGCTACCAGCAGAATCCTAGTTCTGCTCAGGCAACCCACAAGGCTCTGGGGTGGTCTCTGAGTCTTTCTGGGGTGACCCACTGCATCTCTAGCTAAATTTGATTCCCTCCCTTGCTCTGGCAGGTGCAGGCTTGGCCCTGACTCCTGCAGGCCAGGGGCAAGAGTCATCCCAGATGAAGTGAGCCCTTCAGCTGGCATTATAAGCTACAAAGATGGAGGACTCTGGTGTCTCTGGGCCATTACTGCCTGTACCTTTGGAGATTTGGATTTGCTTTTAGAAAGGCCCTCTGGATGCTGAGGGTGCCCACTCAGAACAGCTGTCCAGACCCTGACCCGCCACACCCTGCGGCTTTGTCTGCGCAGCCCAGCCAACTCCAGGGTCCACTCAGCAGCCAGTGATTGGCAGCTGCCACTTCCCAGCCCCCAAGCCTCATGCCTATTCATGACACTGACATATGGCACCTCCGTGGGGGGCTGGAGGGAGCTGCAAGTTGAGAGAGTGCAGCGTGTCCCCATTCGAGCCCTGCTGAAGCAAAACAAATGCAAGATGCGAGGGGAGCAGAGGCGGCCCGGAGGCGTGCGCGCGCCTGCCTGCCAGTGCGCCTGTGTCTGCACACTCGCCCTGCAGGGACGCTGCGAGGAGGATGCAGGTTGAACCTGTGGAGGATGGAAGGACTGGGCCTTCAGAGCCTTCTGGTGTCTCCACCGTGGGATCCTGAGGATCAGGCTGTCCGTCCACTGCCGCAGGCAGGCCTACACAATACATTTTCCTCTCTTACACTAAACACTGGGCTACAGGCCACGGAACTATGCCAAAGGTCTGCAACCCCACAAAAGCAGATCTTCCAGAATGTTCTTTTCCCAATCATGGCAACTCTAACGTCAACCCAGAGGGCTCCAGGCTCAGCCCATGTCTTGTCTTTTTATCTTTTCATTGTGTACTGGGATAGGGTCTCTCCTTGTAGCCCATGGCTGGGAACTCCTGCCTCAGCTCCCAGTCATAGGTGTGTACCACCGTGCTCTGGAGGTGCCATGGCCCACAAAGGTCCTGCCTCACGCCTGCCTTGCTCTCCATTACCCTGTTCCTGAGGCTGAAGAAGTAGGTTCAGCTTTCAGGCACCCTTGGCAGGGATGAGGCTAGGGGCTCTTTTCCCAGGCTGGGCCTGGAAACCAACTTGGTTGGTGTGTGTATCCATTGGGTCCAGGAGCTGTGGCCCTGGGGGTTTAGGACAGTCCCCCAACCTTGCACTGGCACCTGTCCCCACTGGTGATAGGGGAAAGTCAGGGGAGACTAAGAAGACTGGATAGGGAGAGCTACCGCCACATGAACCCCCCTCCCCAAAGCTGTACTGGGAGGGGACCAAAACCCTCCAGACACTCCTGCCCCCAGCCCTGGCAGGCTGTCTGAGTGTCCTGACCTGCCTGTCCTCACTGTCACAGCCCCTGCCCTGATGGGACAGGCTCAGGTTGACTGGGCACTGGGCCGACTATGTTTCAGGCACCGCTGTGCATTGAGGCATCTGCTGCCACCATCTCCGGGCAGATGGCTGCCAGTGAGCTAAGTGTGTGCGGGGGAAGGGGTGCCATAGGAACCCCTTCCCGCAGGGAGCTTGGGGGCGGGAGAGGCAGGCACCCACTAGAGCGAGCAAGGAGCAGACCACATCCGAAGGAGAGTCTGGGACCACACGGACTCAGAGTGGGGTAAAGCCAATGAGTCTGTGGACCCCATCCTTGGAAGAGAGGTGGGGCATCTTATAGAGCAGAGTTAGCCGGTCCCATCAAACCTGGCTGGGTGGTCTTGGGCAACTCCTTTATTTCAGGTTCCCAATGCCTGACAGAGAACCATCTTCAGACATCTGCCAGCTCCCAAACTTGAAGCTTCAGTAGGATGAGGGTGTCGCCAGCACGCAGACACTTGTCTGTTAGGGGGCGATACAGTGAAGACACACTAACACACCCTACCAGGCTCACCCAAGGCTCCCTGAGGCTGGTTCTTGTGCTGTGTGAGTTGAGGTCATTGTGCCAGGCAGGGCTCTTTACCAACTGTCCCTAGCCACACCTGGCAGCAACTGGAACAACAGGGCGAGGGCCTGCCCAGTCTTCTGGCCAGGGTACTAGCTGGGGTCAGAGAGACACTCCTACCCTGGCTACCCCCAAAGCCACATCTACAGCACTCAGCACTTACAGGGGAAGAGCCAGGAGCCCCAGTTCTCAAGGAAGAGATAAACAAAATCCATCTCGGGAAGTTATGGAAAAGCAGGTCCTCCAGGGGCATTAGGAGGGACTGTGGGAAGGCATCAAAGACAGAGCAAGGCCTGAGCCGGCAGCCTTGCATGTCCATCAGGCGCCCAGGTCCGAAGGCCTGCGGCCAGAGCTTGTGTGCGTGAGGCGGCTCTCTTCATTCCTACAACCACCTTGTAATGGTTTATGGCTGTTGCCTTCTAAGACTGGGCTGAGCAAGGTGGGGGCGGGGAGCTGGTCTGCTCCATGCCATTTCTGGCATGTGGTCCTGTGACGACTGTGTTCTACAGAGATTCTGACTGGTACCTCAGACGTCCAGAGAGGGCAGCATGCGGGTCTCCTCTTCTTCCCCTTCCCTCTAGGCCTAAGGAGGTTGCTCCTAGCTGGCCGAGTACTCTCCAGCTCCTACCAAATGCCTCCTCCTGCCATGACTCAGCCCGCCTGTTACTCAGCCTCCCTTCTGCTGGCAGCTGCCTTTTGTTTTTTTGGATTTTAGTTTGTTTGGGGGTTTTTGATTTTTTTTTTGTTTTTCCCCAAAGTGTAATACTGGCACTGAGCCAAGGCAGGGTGCCTCTCACAGCACTGGCCTCTCCCTATGAGTGATCAGGAGCGGCTCTCTTGGTCATGACGGCTAAAGGCGGACAATGGTCAAACCCTGAGTCTAGTTACCTGGGCACTAGAGACTTGGTCACCTCCAGAGAAAATTCAGGCCCCACCCCAGTCGGTTCAGTCAGATTCTATAGTTACTGGGACATCCATCTATCCAAAGCCAGCCTTTCCAGCTGCCCCGTGACCCAAGGATCCAACATGCCCTTGATGTCATAGAGTGATGCTCTCTTGGAAAATGAAAGGCCCAGAGTCCCAGCTTTCAAAGGGCAAATAGAATACAGTGTGTCCAGGAGAGGTTTCACTGCCCATGGCTGCCCTGGAGAGCTAATGAAGGTAACCTGGCCGCGAGGTTCCCCTGTCCTTAGGAGGCACCATACCGGGCAAGATGGCCCTGAGAGAGATGATTCTGTCCTGGGACTGAGCCTACATAGCAGAATGGACAGATGAGAGATAAGGCACTTGAGCTTGAGACCCAGACTTACCTTCCGTTATCCTGAAGTGAGACCGGCATCTCCTTTAAGGGTGATGGCTAACAGGTGAGGCAAGAGCAGCAAGACATACACAGACATCACATTTCAGTTTCAACTCTGAATTTGGAAGGTTCCTGGTGGAGAGCATTTGCGTGTAGGGAAGAGGAATCAGCTTGACCCCAAGGGGACTTGGCGAGGAGAAGAGATTTGCAATGGGTGTCAAAAGAATGGCTGATGCTCTTGTGGCCTCAGAGAACGGCCTGCTGGGAGGAAGGATGGAAGGCTCCCGCTTCCTAGATGGGTCCAAGGTTTCCAGGCGCAGAAGGGCTAGTGCCCTGGTGAACAGTGCCTTTGTGGTACCTCATGGCAGAGTTAGGTAACCACAGACTTACATGGGGTTGAGATAACCATGGGAGACAGTTCCACAGTGGAATGGGCCAGCTCTGCCTAGCCCAAACCTTTCTTCCCACCTGCAGTGTCTTCTCAGGTCCCTCCCTCCTCTCCTGCTCTGTGCCCATGTCCCATGCAAGGGGCTGGTTGGTAGCATCACAAAGATGTGTCTGCCTGGGACTGAGACCTCATCTAGACAAGAGTTCACAGATGACACCAACTTAGATGACTCAAACACATGTTTCCCATCCATGGGCATGTGCCCAGTGTTCCACATTTGCTGTCCTTAAAAGCCAGGGCACTCTGCCCCATTGCTTCAGTGATGGTCTGATAGACGGGGAGCAGAGCAGTGGGGCTGAGTCAGCAACCACCATGGTAGCTGCAAGGGAGTCTGGGAAGGCAAGACCTTTCGCCATCAAGGTAGCTACCACCTTCTTAAAAAGGAGAAAAGATGCTAGGTGTAATGCATACAGCTTTAATCTTGGCATTCAGAGGCAGATGTGGGTGATCTCTGTGAATCCAGAGTTGGCCTGGTCTATGTGAGATCCTGTCTCAAAAAGAGGGGGAAAGAGACTTAAGAGAAACACAGAGGCCCTGAGAAGGAAGGCAGGGGCTGCAGTGGGACTCATACTCATGAGCCAAGGATGCTGGTGGGCACCAGCTCCCCGGAAGCTGAAGCAAAGCATGAGGTGAACTCTGAAGAGGATCTATTCCATCCAACATCTTTATTTTGGACTTTCTGGGCCCCGGAAATGTGAAGGAATCATTTCCTCAGGCACACATCACTTTCCCTTCTCTCTTCTCTAAGGACAGACCTGCCACCGTGGCCCGGTGAACTGAGTGTGGAACACAGCAGTGCTCCAAGCAGACAGGTGCAGATTTGAATCCATAACCCTCCAACCAGGTGTTTGTTCCTTCCTTCTCCCTCCCCATGGTTTAGCCCTCCTGACATGTAAACATATAAATACCTGCTCCAACTTTCTGACCCAGCCCACCTTAGCAGTCTCCCACAAACCCAGAAGGCTGCTAAGGATTTTGGCTGAAAAGTCCTTTGCTGGTAAAAGAAATGGCACCTACCTTCCTCCGTGTGGCTCCCACCTCGCTCAGGCAGGCTGGATCCCTTGCAGCTACAATACCAGCAGTTGAGGAAAGCAAGAGAGCTGAGGACCATGGCTTTCAGGAGAGCAGATGTGGGCTGCTGGTCCATGCCCATTGGTAGAAGATTATGTTTGGAATATAACTATTGGCTGTGTGGCCTCCAAAGCCACCTCTATGCCTCTCTGGCTAAACGAATGACCCTCCTAATATCTTGCAATGGGTCCTTTCCCATGAAGCCAGCCCAAGTGAGTTCTGTTGGCTTGTGTAAATGTGTAGGCTGAAGGGTGTGCTGGGCATGACTTTCAGCTCTGTCCATGCAGGAGGGAGGTCTTGCCCAGAGACCAGCTCCTGAGTTCCTTGCCCTCCCAGCCTAGCCGTATAAGAGACCTCACTGGAACATGGCTGAGCAGCAGGTCCCAGAATCAGCATAGAGTTGGAAAGTTGCAGGTCAAAATGCTGGCTCTCATGCCCCACCAGGGAGGGTGGCACTCTCTTTCCACAGTCCCTGTTGCAGGTGCTCACTCTGCTCCCACATAGCCTCAGCCCCTGCCCCCCCCAGGCCCTCTCAAGGATTCAGTCCTTGTTCCTTCTGTCCGTCCTCTTTCTCTGTACTACCTCCTTCTTAGAAATGAAGTCATCTAGAAAAATAATCCAAAATTAGAAAGGAAAAAAAAAAAAA
>JADRCD010166355.1:0-11433 GCA_019843815.1 Montemys delectorum
AAGGAAATGAATATGAAAAAATACATTATATAAAATTCTCCAAGAATATGTAATAAAAACATAAAAATACTGACATGAGTACTGGGAACTTTTTGCATTAGAAAAAAGGAAAATGAACAGAAACTGAGGAAATTCGAAATATTATCAGATCCTACTACAAAAGTCTGTACTCAACAAAACTGGAAAATCTGGATGAAATGGACAATTTCCTAGACAGATTCCAGGTACCAATGTAAAATCAGGATCAGACAAACCATCTAAACAGTCCCATAAACCCTAAAGAAATGAAGCAGTCATTAAAAGTCTCCCAACCAAAAAAAGCCCAGGACCAGATGGGTTTAGTGCAGATTTCTACCAGACCTTCAAAGAAGACCTAATACCAACACTCTTCAAACTATTTCACAAAATAGAAACAGAAGAAAGAGTATACATGGTGGGACTAGTGGCTCCAGCAGCATATGTATAGCAGAGGATCGCCTAGTCGGTCATCAATGGGAGGATAGGCTCTTGGTCCTGTGAAGACCCCAGTGTAGGGGAATGCCAGGGCCAGGAAGCAGAAGAGAGAGGGTTGGTGAGCAGGGAGAGAGGGGAGGGGGGAGGGAACAGGGTTTTTTTGTTTTGTTTTGTTTTTCGGGGTTTTTTGTTTGTTTGTTTGTTTGTTTGTTTGTTTTTTGGAGGGGCAACCAGGAGAGAAGATATCATTTGAAATGTAAATAAAGAAAATATCTAAATAAAAAAAAAAAAGAAAAGGAGGCCAAAGATGCATATTGGAAAGGAAGAAGTCTAACTATTACTATTTGCAGATGATATGATGGTATACTTAAGTGACCCCCAAAATTCCATCAGAGAGCTCTTAAACCTGATAAACAATTTCGGCAAAGTGGCTGGATATAAAATTAACTCAAACAAATCAGTAGACTTCTTCTACTCAAAGGGTAAACAGGCTGAGAAAGAAATGAGGGAACCAACATCCTTCACAATAATCACAAATAATATAAAATATCTTGGTGTGACTCTAAGCAAGTAAAAGATCTGTATGACCAGAACTTCAGGTCTCTGAAGAAAGAAATTGAAGAAGATCTCAGAAAATGGAAAGATCTCCCATGCTCATGAATTGGCAGGATTAATATAGTAAAAACGGCCATCTTGCCCAAAGCAATCTACAGATTCAATGCAATTCCCATCAAAATTCCAACTCAATTCTTCATAGAGTTAGAAAGAGCAATTTGCAAATTCATTTGGAATAACAAAAAATCTAGGATAGTGAAAACTATTCTCAACTATAAAAGAACTTCTTAAGGAATCACCATCCCTGACCTCAACCTGTACTACAGAGCACTCATGATAAAAAACTGCATGGTATTGGTATAGTGACAGGCAGGTAGATCAATGGAATAGAATTAAAGACCCAGAAATGAACCCACTGTTACTTGATCTTTGACAAAGGAGCTAAAACAACCATCCAGTGGGAAACAAAAAATCAGCATTTTCAACAAATGGTCCTGTAAAAAACTGCAAATGGAACCATACTTAACTCCTTGTACTAAGCTCAAATCCAAGTAGATCAAGGACCTCCACATAAAACCAGATACACTGAAACTAATAGAGGAGAAAGTGGGAAAGGGCCTTGAACATATGGGTACAGGGGAAATTTTCCTGAACAGAACACAAATGGCTTATGCTCTAAGATCAAGAACAGATAAATGGAATCTCAAAATTGCAAAGCTTCTATATGGCAAAGGATACTGTCAATAGGACATAACAGCAACCAACAGATTGGGAAAATATTACTACCAATCCTACATCCAATAGAGGGCTAATATCCAATATGTATAATGTACTCAAGAAGTTTGACTCCAGAAAACCAAATAACCATATTAAAAAATGGGGTACAAGGCGGAGCAAAGAATTCTCAATTGAGGAATACTGAATGGCCAAGAAGCACCTAAAGAAATGTTTAACATCCGTAGTCATCAGGGAAATGCAAATCAAAACAACTCTGAGATTCCACCTCGCACTAGTGAGTATGGCTAAGATCAAAACCTCAGCTAACAGCAGATGCTGTTGAGGATGTGGAGAAAGAGGAACATGCCTCTATTGTTGGTTGGATTGCAAGCTGGTACAACTACTCTGGAAATCATGCTGGAGGTTCCTCAGAAAATTGGACATAGTACTACCTGAGGACTCAGCTATACCACTCCTGGGCATCTATCCAAAAGATACTCCAATATATAACAAGGACTCATGCTCCACTAAGTTCATAGCAGCCATGTATATAATAGCCAGCAGCTGGAAAGAACACAGATGTCCTTCAATAAGGGAATGGATACAGAAAATGTGGTATATTTACACAAGGGAGTAATACTCAGCTATTCAAATCAATGACTTCTTGTAATTTTTTTTAGATGTTTTCTTATTTACAATATCTTCTTTCCCAGGTTCCCTCCAAAAAAATAAAAAATAAAATAAAATAAATAAAAAAACCCAAAAACAAAAACAATCACATGTTCCTTCCCCCCCTCCACCTGCTCACCATCCCACCCCCTCCTGCTTACTGGCCCTGGCATTCCCCTACACTGGGGCATGGAACCTTCACAGGGCCAAGGTCTTCTCCTCCCATTGATGACCGGCTTGGCCATCCTCCGTTACATATGCTGCTGGAGTCATTACTTCCAACATGTGTACTCTTTGGTTGGTGGTTTAGTCCCTGGAAGCTCTGAGGGTACTAGTTAGTTCACATTCTTGTTCCTCCTACGGGACTGCAAACCCTTCAACTCCTTAGGTCCTTTCTCTAGCTCCTTCATTGGGGACCCTGTACTCAGTCCAATGGATGGCTGAGAGCCTCTACTTCTGTATTAGTCTGGTATATCAAAGCCTCTCAGGAGACAGGTATCTCAGGCTCCTGTCAGCCAGCACTTGTTGGCATCCACAATAGTGTCTAGATTTGACGATTGAATATGGGAAGGATTCCCAGGTGGAGTAGTCTCCGAATTGTCCTTCCTTTAGACTCTGCTCCATAGTTAGCCTCCACAGCTCCTTCCATGGGTATTTTGTTCCCCCTTTTAAGAAGGAACTAGGTATCCTCAATTTGGTCTTCCTTCTTGAGTTTCTTATGGTTTGTGGTTTGTACTTTGTGTATTTCCATCTTCTGGGCTAATATCCACTTATCAGAGAATGCATATCATGTGTGTTCTTTTGTGATTGGGTTACCTTGCTCAGGATGATATTCTCCAGGTCTATCCATTTTCCCAAGAATTTCATAGCTTCATTGTTTTTAATAGCTGAGTAGTACTCCATTGTGTAGATGTACCACATTTTCTGTATCTATTCCTTTGTTGAAGGACATCTGGGTTGTTTCCAGTTTCTGGCTATTATAAATAAGGCTGCTATGAACATAGTGGAGCATGTGTCCTTATTACATGTTGGAGCATCTTCTGGGTATATGCCCAGGAGTGGTATAGCTGGGTCCTCTGGTAGAACTATGTCCAATTTGCAGAGGAACCGTCAAACTGATTTCCAGAGTGGTTGTACCAGCTTGCAGTCCCACCAGTAATGAAAGAGTGTTCCTTTTTCTCCAAAACCTGTCCAGCATCTGCTGTCACCTGAGTTTTTTATCCTAGCCATTCTGACTGGTGTGAGGTGGAATCTCAGGGTTGTTTTGATTTGCATTTCCCTGATGACTAAGGATGTTGAACAATTCTTTAGGAGTTTTTCAGCCATTCAATATTCATCAGTTGAGAGTTCTTTGTTTAGCTCTGTACCCCATTTTTTAAATATGGTCATTTGGTTCTCTGGAGTCTAATTTCTTGAGTTCTTTGTATACATTGGGTATTAGCCCTCTATCAGATATAGGATTCATAAAGATCTTTTCCCAATTTGTTGGTTGAGGTTTTGTCCTATTGACAGTGTCTTGCCTTACAGAAGCTTTGCAATTTTATGAAGTCCCATTTGTTGTTTCTTGATCTTAGAACATAAACTACTGGTGTTCTGTTCAGGAAAATTTCCCCTGTGCCTATGTGCTCGAGGCTCTTCCCCACTTTTTTTTCTATTAGTTTCAGTGTATCTGGTTTGATGTGCAGGACCTTGATCCACTTGGACTTGAACTTTGTACAAGGAGATAAGAATGGATCAATTAGACTTCTACATGCTAACCGCCAGTTGAACCAGCACCATTTGTTGAAAATGCTGTCTTGTTTCCACTGTATGGTTTTAGCTCCTTTGTCAAAGATCAAGTGGCCATAGGTTTGTGGGTTCATTTCTGGGTCTTCAATTCTATTCCATTGATCTACCTGCCTGTCACTGTACCAATACCATGCAGTTTTTATCACAATTGTTTTGTAGTGCGGCTTAAGGTCTGGGATGGTGATTCCACCAGAGGTTCCTTTATTGTTGAGGATAGTTTTGGCTATCTTGGGTTTTTTGTTATTCCAGATGAATCTGCAAATTTCTTTTTCTAAGTCTGTGAATAATTGAGTTAGAATTTTGATGGGGATTGCATTGAATCTGTAGATTGCTTTTGGCATGATGGCCATTTTTACTATATTAATCCTGCCTATCCATGAGCATGGGAGATCTTTCCGTCATCTGAGATCTTCTTCAATTTCCTTCTTCAGAGACTTGAAGTTTTTGTCATACAGATCTTTTACTTGCTTAGTTAGAGTCACACCAAGATATTTTATATTATTTGTGACTATTGTGAAGGGTGTTGTTTCCCTAATTTCTTTCTCAGCCTGTTTATCCTTTGTGTAGAGGAAGGCCACTGATTTGCTTGAGTTAATTTTATATCCAGCTACTCTGCTGAAGTTGTTTATCAGCTGTAGGAGCTCTCTGGTGGAATTTTTGGGGTCACTTATGTATACTATCATATCATCAGCAAATACTGATAATTTGACTTCTTCCTTTCCAACTCATATCCCTTTGATCTCCTTTTGTTGTCTAATTGCTCTGGGTAGGACCTCAAGTACAACATTGAATAGGTAGGGAAAGAGTGAGCAGCCTTGTCTAGTCCCTGATTTTAGTGGGATTGCTACAAATTTCTCTCCATTTAGTTTGATGTTGGCTACTGGTTTGCTGTATGTTGCTTTTACTATGTTTAAGTATGGGCCTTGAGTTTCTCATCTTTCCAAGATTTTTATCATGAAGGGATGTTGGATTTTGTCAAATGCTTTCTCAGTATCTAGTGAGGTGAACATATGATTTTTTCCTTTGAGTTTGTTTATATAGTGAATTACGTTGATGGATTTCTGAATATTGAACCATCCCTGCATCTCTTGATCATGATAGATGATCGTTTTGATGTATTCTTGGATTCAGTTTGCAAGAATTTTATTGAATATTTTTGCATCAATATTCATAAGGGATAGTTTTATTTAATAGAGCTCATCCTCATAGTCTCATATCTTTAAATACTTGACCTCCAGTTTGTGTTACTGTTTGGGAAGAATTAGGCCATATGGTCTTGGAGAAGGTGTGTCAGTGGAAGCAAGCTTTGTGGCTTCAAAAGCATTCTTCCATCCTTAGTGCACTCTCTGCCTCAGCTTTTGGTTCTAGATGTGAGTGTTCTGCTTTTCCAGCTGCCGTGGCTTCCCCAACCACCATGGTCTTTATCCCTCTGGAATCATAAGCTGAATCAAATAGTCTTCTATGAGTTGCCTTTTCTTGTGGTGTTTCACCACAACAATGGAAAGTTATTAATTTGAGTATTACATCCTTTATGTTTAGAGCTCTGCACTTTATATTTCTCTTGCCTTTCTTCTGGAAGTACCTAGAACAATTAATTTTAGTGGAAACATTAAAAATACCAGCCTTCTTGTCAGCTAGCACTCTATTTTTCTTATAGCATCTCATTTCTCTTAAGAATATCTTCCCATATTGTCTTCGTAGGCTCTCTCATTGAATAATCATAACCCCATCTCCTGTCCTAACTCCAGGAGAGCTCTATGTCCTACCAAGCTATTGAAGTCAGTCTTGGTTCATCCGGTAGCGTAGTGAAGAAGGAAGTGCTCTTCTTGCTTTAGCATTCGGTACATGTCCTGGCTGGCTTTGTGTGCCAACCTGACACAGGCTGCAGTTATCACAGAGAACGGAGCTTCAGTTGGGGACATGCCTCCATGAGACCCAGCTGTGGGGCATTTTCTCAATTAGTGATCAAGGGGGTAGGGCCCCTTTTAGGTGGTGCCATCCCTGGGTTGGAAGTCTTGGGTTCTATAAGAGAGCAGGCTGAGCAAGCCAGGAGAAGCAAGCCAGTAAGGAACATCCCTCCATGGCCTCTGCCTCAGCTCCTGCTTCCTGACCTGCTTGAGTTCCAGTCCTGACTTCCTCTGGTGATCAGCAGTAATGTAAGCTGAATAAACCCTTTCCTCCCCAACTTGCTTCTTGGTCATGATGTTGTGCAGGAATAGAAACCCTGACTAAGACAAATTGGTACCAGCATAGTGGAGTATTCCTGTGACAACCTGACCATGTTTTGGGGAGGACTGTGGAAAGCCTTTGGAATTTTGAGCTAGAAGAGTCAATTTTTGTTAAGAGTTCTATGAGATATTGTGTAGGAGCTTGGAAGATAATGTTGAGAACAGTGCAGAGGATGGAGGCCTGGCTTGTGAAATTTCTGAGGGAAGATTAAAGACTCTTATCAGGGCCATGTTGTTTTGATTGTGAAGATTCTGTGGTTCTGGTTAGCTGGGGCTGAAGTATCAGGTGTGATTAAGAAGATACCAGAACTACTAAATCGAAAACTTTGCATTACTGGGACTATTGATGCTGGTTAGCTGGAGCTAAGAAATTAGCAGTGATTAAGAAGAGACCAGCATCATTGAGGTGACATCTTCTGGGAAGTGTTTTCTGAGAGCACAAAGATGCTGTGTTCCAGGGATAGACAAGGTTGTTTGTATCTTGTGCTGCAGCAGGATTTGGTAATGTGTAAGAGTCACCCAGGTGGTACTGGTTTTGACAGCACGAAGGGGTTGTGGAGAGCAGCTGAGGCTCGGCACAGTGAGAGGCCATGGAAGGCCATTGGTGAAGGTGCAGCCTCAGTTGCAATTGATGGCCCAGAACTGAAGGAGTCATGCAAAGGAGTTGAGGCTTTGCACCATGAAGAGAGCCTATGAGAGGCTATTGGTGAAGCCTAGTTACAGCAGAAGACAGTGTTTTAGAGATGCCAGTACCATGAGTGACCACCAAGAACTACAGGAGCAGTGGAATACAGACATCTGGAGCCTAGAAGACAAGGTATGTGCTACAAAGGGCAGAGCTGGAGAAGTGACCCAAGCCCTTGGAGGAATCCAGAAGATCGTGAGTGGATCCCAGACATTGGACTGTTGGAGTTTGATTTTTGCTTTTGATTGTGACTGTGCCCTGATATTTTTCCCTCTCGAAGGAAGAAAGTAGTTTAGTGGAGCCCACAGTTAAGAGACCTTGAATTTTAAAAGATATTGGACATTTTAAATTGACTGAACTTTTAATATGTAAAGACTATGGGACTTTAGATCTTGGGGATGAATAAGAAAGTAAGGGTTGAGGCTTAATAGTGATGTGCTTGTGTGTCAAGTTGACAAGGAGTCAATTGTACTGGCTGGTTTTGTGTGTCAACTTGACACAGGCTGGAGTCAGAGACACAGGCTCCTCAGAGAAGGGAGTTTCAGTTGGAGAAGTGCCTCCATGAGATCCAGCTGTGGAATATTTTCTTAATTAGTGATCAAGGGGGGTAGCACCCCTTGTGGGTGGTACCATCCTGGGGCTGGAAGTCTTGGGTTCTATAAGAGAAAGCCAGGGGAAGCAAGTCAGTAAAGAACATCTCTCCATGGCCTCTGCATCAGCTCCTGCTTCCTGACCTGCTTGAGTTCCAGTCCTGACTTCCTCTGGTGATCAACAGCAATGTGGAAGTAAGCTGAATAAACCCTTTCCTCCCCAACTTGCTTCTTGGTCATGATGTTTGTGCAGGAATAGAAACCCTGACTAAGACAGTACACAATAACAGTTGTCAAGAGTATAAGAAGCACAAGAGGCAGTTATTATATTTTGGGGAAAACCTCACAAGAAATATACATTAAAATGAGATCCAAGGACATAAGTAAGAATACATGTAGAAGAAATATCAGAATTTAATGTCATAATATATCAAATAGACCTAACATATCTATAGAGTATTGTGCCAAAAACTTAAGAGAAGACATTGTATTTAGCAGCCTATGGATTGTAAAACAGAAAACATATTGGGGCATAAAACAAATTTAGAAAAAGTGAAATAATTCCATGTATCCTTTCTGAACATAACGTAATAGAGCTTAAAATCAATAGCAGCTCATGGAGATTAAATAACTTATTCAGAAATGATGTAATGAATTAAAGAGAAAATCAAGAAAGAAAGAAATTTCCTGGAATTAAATGAAATCACAACACCACAAAACCTCTGCAACACATACAAAGTATTCTTAAGAGGGAAGGTTGTAGCTCTAGACAAATATACTTTTAAAATCTTAGAAACAATTGATTCAATAATGCAACTCAAGAATTTGGAAAAACAAGATCAAAACAAATCCAAACTGAGCAGATTGGAAGAAATAACAAAACCATCAGAAATTAATAGAACAAACTGAAAGAAAGCAATGCCAGGAACTGAAAGCATGATTTTTAAAAAGATAGTCAAGATCAACAGACCTTTGTCCCAACTGAACACAAGAAAAAAAAAGAGGGAAGCCAAATTAAGAGAATTAGAGATGAATGGAGAAGTATAAAACAGACATTAAAGAAATTCAGAACACTGGGAGTAACTGGGACCTGTGGAAGCAGGCACACAGGAACTCCACCAGCAGAGTGGTTCGGGTTCTTTCTGGTCTCTCTGGGCTGGTGTCCTGAGCAGACCTTGGGCCCAAGCTCTGCAGCCAGTCCCACAACACCCAGAGGAAGCTCCACTCCCAGGCACTCTGAAACTTTCAGGATCAGTGGTGGGGAGAACCCAACATCTGTCCTAACTTCAGGAGTAACTGGGACCTGTGGGAGCAGGCACACAGGAACTCTGACAGCAGAGTGGCTCTGGTCCCTTCTAGTCTCTCTGCAGCCAGTCCCACAACACTCAGAGGAAGCTGCTGCACTCCCAGGTGCTCTAACAAGCCCAAGGTCACAGGATCCAAAAATCACAGGGTCACAGAGACTGCCTGACTCTGAGGAGTTCAGATACAACCAGGATCACAGGAAGGACTGACTCCAGTCAGAATTAGCAAGGGCAGGTAGCCCTAGAGATAACTAAATGGAAGGGGGTTGCGGGGCAAGGGTAAGAAAATAAACAACACAAACCAAGGTCACTTGGCATCATCAGAACCTAATTCTACCACCATAGCCAGTCCTGTACACACCATCACACTGGAAACGCAAGATTCAGATATAAAATCACTTATCATGACAATGATACAGGACCTTAAGAAAGACATAAATAGCACCCTCAAAGAAATACAGGAGAACACAGGTAAAGAGCTAGAAGGTCTTAAAGAGGAAACACAAAAATCCCTTAAAGAACTACAGGAAAACACAACCAAACAGGTGAAGGAAATGAGCAAAACCATCCAGAATCTAAAAATGGAAATAGAAACAATAAAGAAATCAGAAAGAGAGAAAACCCTGAAGATACAAAACCAGGGAAAGAAATCAGGAGTCATAGATGCAAGCATCACTTACAGAATACAAGAGATAGAAGAGAGAATCTCAGGGGCAGAAGACACCATAGAAAACATTGACACAACAGTCAAAAAAAATGCAAAAAGCAAAAAGCTCCTAACCCAAAACATCCAGGAAATCCAGGATGCAATGAGAAGACCAAACCTAAGGATAGTAGGTATAGAAGAGAGTGAAGACTCCCAATGTAATGGGCTAGTAAATATCTTTAACAAAATTGTAGATGAAAACTTCCCTAACCTAAAAAAAGAGATGCCCATGAACATACAAGAAGCCTACAGAACTCCAAATAGACTGGACCAGAAAAGAAAGTCCTCCCATCACATAATAATCAAAACACCAAATGCACTAAACAAAGAAAGAATTTTAAAAGCAGTAAGGGAAAAAAGACAAGTAACATATAAAGCAGGCCTATCAGAATTATGGCAGACTTCTCACCAGAGACTATGAAAGCTAGAAGATCCTGGGCAGATGTCATACAGACCCTACAAGAACACAAATGCCAGCCCAGGCTACTATACCCAGCAAAACTCTCAATTACCATAGATGGAGAAAACAAGATATTCTATGACAAAACAAAATTTACACAATATCTTTCCACAAATCCAGCCCTACAAAGGATAATATATGGAAAACACCAACATAAGGAGCAAAACTACACCCTAGAAGAAGCAAGAAAGTAATCTTTCAACAAATCCACACCTAATTCTACCTAATTCTACCTCTTACAACAAAAACAACAGGAAGTGACAATTATCTTTTCTTAATATCTTAATATGAAAATTAATATTACCAACATATCCTAATTGTTTGAAATCCAAAAATATGAGGAATTAGAAATTTGTTGATTGTCATCCAATGGTCTCTCTAATTTGGTAATTGGAGAAATAGGTCCAATATTATACAATCTATATATACTTTCAGCTTGTTTGTAACAGTGTGACAGTGTCTTGCTGTGTACAACATAAGGGTCTTGAAATCTTGCTTCTTCTATCTAAGCCTCTGTACTACTAGTATTGTTTATTTCATGTTTTTACACTATACTATGGTTTTCAGAACAGCTTATATCTTTCAAAAGTATTTATATACCCAAGGGAGACATAGACAATTAACTTGGGAGGTGGCTTGTAGGAAAGAGAACAACAAAGAGTGAGACTGAATGCTTTGCTTGACATTTGTAGCTCCTGTATCAAGTTTGAAGAAGAGAACTGTACAAGTTACTCTTTCTCTGAGATGAATGTCTTTCCAAATTATCACAGCCAATGAATCAGATTCTTACCCACACCCAATGTCTGTGCCACCCTCCAAGCAGAACCATTGTTCATTGAAACAGTTGGTGAATGACTTTATGGATAGACTATCTTAATACGTATACCATTTCTTACATGAATGTAACCTGTTTTCTGTGGGCTGAGAATAAAGTCACTCACTCAAGTCAAATAGTTTTGACCATAGCAGGAAGTCTGTATCCAAAAATCGTGCCTACAATTCATTCCTTGGCGCAGCAGAACTGTCAACTCTCAGCTTAGCTACAATGGAGGTAAAATCCTTTGGTGCTTTGAGGGTCATTGAAGTACAGCCTTATTACAATGAAATCCAATGTCTAAAAATTGTTCTTATTTTGGGCTTGTACCACAGAAAGAGCCAAGATTTTAAACTCTACTAAATACAAAACAAAGAAACAAAAAGACTTTACATATTTATGTTCATTTAAGAAAATACTAGTAGTGATGTATTATTTTGAAATATACAGTTAATATGTTTGGA
>JADRCD010166364.1:0-18339 GCA_019843815.1 Montemys delectorum
AGGTGACCGGTACACTGATCCACCAAAGACAGGCCGAATGCTACTGTTGGGTGTAGCACTAGACATGGTGGTGGTGTTCATCTAAGAGCAGATACATTGATGTGAGGTTAACATCAGCCTTTCCAACAACCCAGCTGTACCCTGCACAAGCATGATGTGTCCAGGAAATGAGCTTCCACAGTAAAATAGCTGTGTATAATACCATACAAGCTTTAAGGGAATTTAAAAAATGTTTCAAAGCCACCTGATGGAACTATAAACTTAAATAACTACCACTTGACAAACATTTACCCAGAGAAATGAAAACATATATCCATAGGAAGCCTTACACATAGTATGGCAGTTTCATCTAATAATTAGAAATAGTTAAAGATTCTCTCTCTCTCTCTCTCTCTCAAACTAAAACTAGAAATAAATATCACTTGGCAAGTGACTGGACAACCAGATTATTATATATACATAAAATAGAACCTTGCTCTACAAAGAGGAGGAATGACTTATCAATATATTCTACAACATAGATGTGATGAATCTCACATGCTAAATGAAAGAAACCCTACAATATACTGCATGAGTCTATTTGTATAAAACATTAAAAAATGCAAATCTCTTATGACAGAGTAAATTCCTGATTGTATTCTCTTCCTCCTTAGACCCTAACAAACTGGCACTAGGAATCTTTTGGGGCCATGATATGTCCATTGTCTTTAATGCTAAGGATTGAGCCAGGGCCTTATGTACATTCTACTTAATTTTTAAAAATACTTAACACACTGTGTGTGATGGTTCATACCTATAATCCCAGCCAGCATTCTAGAGGTTGTCTCTGCTGAGTCTGAGAGAGTGAATGGGAAAATACTTGAATGCTGAGTAGCAGCTTTAGTGAGAGTCAAAGAATAACCAACTCTGCCAGTTCTCAAGACCTTGCATTAAATTCCCAGCGGCTACTAAGAGCAACATTCTGTAGTAATAGTTTTCAGAAGTTCATCCTATAATTGCAATGGGTAGGCACAGTAGTACTATGTGAAAGACCCCTCAACAGCAACAGCATCAAGAGAGGTTTACCTTGCGTACTTTGCCAGACTTGTTGGAGGCCGGTGCTGGTCTTTTGTTAGGTGTCCGGGGAGTACTGCCATATAGCATCTCTGTCTCTGTCTGTCTCTTGTTCTTTAGTTGCTGTATGAAACATGACAGCCCCAGTAAGACAGCAGGACCAGAGACTCAGATAAAAATCTCTGTAGCCTGAGGTAGAAGGAGCAATCCACTGATTCTTCAGTGACCCTGATCTCTGGCAAAGATGCAGGATCACTCTAACTGCTACCTTCTTTTCTTAATTTGTGTGCACACTTACCCTCTCCTGTTTGGCTCGCTCTTTCTCCAACCGATGTAATTCCCACTGTTCTGTAACATACTCCATGAATTTCTGCCCATTCACCACAAACGCTGTTGAGTGCTCCTGTTCCCATTGTTCAACCTGTGCCTTCAACTCCTCTTCCAGCTGGGACCCCAAACAAGGACATGTTATTACTTCAAATGACATTGGCATCAATCTCCCATGAAATAATTATCCTTAAGAAAGACTCTAGCCAGGTGGTGGTGGCGCACGCCTTTAATCCCAGCACTTGGGAGGCAGAGGCAGGCAGATTTCTGAGTTCAAGGCCAGTCTGGTCTACAGAGTAAGTTCCAGGACAGCCAGGGCTACACAAAGAAACCCTGTCTCGAAAAAACAAAAAACAAAAAACAAACAAACAAACAAGAGACTATCCCATAGTGTCATCAGCCTTCTGATAGCTGGACCCACATGCTTCCAGGTTGGAGCAAATGGAAATTAAAGACTAGGGGAGTTCATTTAGAGACACACTGTAGAGGGGAAAAAAAGGCAAAACCCAGTCTAAAAAGGGAAGGTTTTGATGACTAAAGTTGGAAACAGCACTAGGTGATTTATATAGAATCAACCTCTTAACTACCCAAAAAGGTAGTTACACACGGAAAAATATTAACTTATATGGATATCGGACATGATTAAATGAGATACCATGGATAGTATCAGGTAGAAATCAGTAAAAGCCATTTAGTACTAGTACAAAGCAGAACACAACAACAAAGTACACAGCGTCATTGTTTGCCTTTCAGCCTAGGTGCAGCAGTTACCCCAACTCACTGTGAGGCCTCAAGAGTACCAACACTTCCCGGCTCTTATCGAGAGACAGCCTTTTCAAACAAGGTCCTTAGGGTAGGCCCTAATCTAATAGGTTGGCAGTAATTAGGACAGAGACCCAGAGAAAGACCACATGAAGACACAGGGACAGAGGACAGCCATCTCTAAGTCAAACAGACTCATTAAGAGACCTAACCCGGGCTGGACAGATGGCTCAGCGGTTAAGAGCACTGACTGCTCTGCCACAGGTCCTGAGTTCAATTCCCAGCAACCACACAGTGACTCACAACCATCTGTAATGGGATCCAATGCACTCTTCTGGTGTGTGCCTGAAGACAGCTGCAGTGTACTCATATAAATAAAAAATAAATTAATTAAAAAGAGAGAGAAAGAGAGACCTAACCCTATCAAAGATATCTTGAGTTCATTACACAAATTTCTGTGGTCTTAAGCCAACTAATCCCAACTAATCCCTGGTGCTTGGCTGTGGCAGCCTTAGCAAACTCTGATATGGGTTGCTATACTATAAGGCCCACTATATCCAGTGTTTAGAAATCACAAAGAATAGGGTACCTTAAAACCAGAATTACCTTAGGGAGTGTTTTCTGGAGCTTTGCTCGTTCCTTTTCTTCTTTTAAAAGATTTCCCCCTCGGTTTGTAAACCGACTTGGATCTGAAGCTTTTCTCTGTGAAAAATACACTTATTAAAGCAAAGCCTCACAGGACCGGGAGATGACGATTCGAGAGCGTGCCTGCTATACAAGCATAAGGCCGGAGCTCACATCAGAGTGGCACATGCCAGGCCTGCCTGTAAGCCCATGTTCAAAGGTTGGGGCTATAGGGCAATAGGACCCTAAGGCTTGATGGCTGGCCAGCCAGCCTGACTCATGTGTGAGCTCCAAATTAATTGAGAGATTTCATGAAATAAGGTGGGAGCCAGTACTCAGGAGGTAGAACCAAGCAGTTTTCTGTGAGTTTGAGGCCAGCCTGGTCTACACAGTGAGTTCCAGGGCAGCTAGAAACCTTGTTTCAAAAGAAAAAAGGTGGAGAGCAATTGAAGAGAGCTGATGTCATCCTCACACACATGAACACATTTATACCATATAAAACATCAAAACCAAAAACCTACTATAGACACCAATTACTTCTGCCAAGACCCCTCCTCACCAGATAACTTTAATGTGCTTTTTACAAAGTATGTATTACTGTCTACTCAAAAGTGAGAAACAATAATTTTCTATGCCTTGGGCATTCCCTGCCATATATAAGGCTCAGGCAAACTAGCATTTCCTTAAAAAAAAAAACCAAACCATACACATTAGCATATATTGGTTATTAAACAGAGTGTTCATATTCTCGTGCATGCACATGACGTGCTTGTTCACATTCGCCTTCCTGTCACTCTCTTATCGCCTGCCCGCTGATTTCCTTCCTCTTGCCAACTCTCTCCTTTCTACTTGTGTGTTTTTGGAGGAGGTAACCCAATGAGCTTTTAACTAGGGTTGCTTACAAGATCATGGGTGAAACAGCTTTGTTTGTTTTTAAAGACAGGGTTTCTTTGTGCAGTCTCGGCTGTCCTATAAACCAGGCTGGCTTTTTTCCTCTGCCTCCCAAGGGCTGGCAGATGAAGGATTATTTACAGAAACATTTGCAACTTTCCAGTAGCTAGACTACTTAAAAAGAAAAAGTCAGTCTGGTGGTGGTGGCGGCAGTGGTGGCTCATGCCTTTAGGAAGCAGAGGCAGATAGATCTCTATAAATTCAAGGCCAGTCTGGTCTACATCATGAGTTCCAGGACAGCCAAGACTACACAGAGAATGCTGTCTCAGAAAAACACAGGGGAAAAACAAACAAACAACAAAAACAAAGAAACCAACAATATCTGTCTCTGTAGCTCCACCTGGCCTGGAACTCAAAGATCTGTCTGTATGTGGAGGATAGAAGGACGCCTGAACTAGGGATCAGTGTAGTGCCTTTACTTGCCTATTAACTTCTGTCCACTTATACACAGCACATGTGAAGGCCTGAGTTAAATCCCCAGCACTGCCAGAAAATACGAAACATTGGGCTGGGGATGAAGAACATGCAAAGACCCTGATTTCAATTCTTAGTACCGTGAAAAAAAAAGAGTTTGTCATTCTTTTTAACTTTTCATTTTTGTTACTTTCTTTTTTAAAAAAAGATTTATTATTATAAATAACTACACTATAGCTGTCTTTATATGTACCAGAAGAAGGTGTCAGATCTCATTAGGGGTGGTTGTGAGCCACCATGTGGTTCCTGGGATTTGAACTCAGGACCTTCAGAAGAGTAGTCAGCGCTCTTAACCTGCTGAGCCATCTCACCAGCCCCGTTTTTGTTATTTTCTAATGTATCCATAGCAATGAGCACATAACATTATAAATTAGATGTACTACTCAGAACTAGGGGCAGGTAATCAGTAGGTATTGCTGACACGATGCTTGATGCTTGATAGGTACAGCGAGTAAAAAATAACTGCAGGGGGCACTAATCCCCTTTATTCCCTCTCTTAAATGTGAGTGTGTCAACCACAGAACCTGCTTTACACCTGTTCCTGACTGTTCTCGGCTTTCAACCAGAAGCAAAGATTACCAGATTCCTAGCTGTAGGCCTCAGTTTTTCTCACCTCAGAGTCTGACTTGTCTATTTGTAATTTTTTGGCTTTCACTTTAAGCTGAGGCTAGGCTAGAACTCATGACAAATCTACAGCTTCCACATGCAGGGATCACAGATATGCGCAAACACACTTGGCATGCTTTTGTGATGTTTCTCTCCAGAGAAAAACAGATAAAACTAGGATATTACCTCAAACTCTAGGAAAAGTTTCCAGCTCTCTTCCCATTTCTGGACACCTTCGAACAGTTCCTTGTGAACGTCATAGTAGTTTCTTAACCGTATAATCTCAGCGTCATGAAGATGGAGCAGGTTTTCTGTGTAGTCCTCTGGAACAGACACATTTACTAGTTTTTTTTTAAACTGAATCCTCTAGCAGTTCTCAACCTCTGGGTCATGACCCCTTTGGGGTTGAGCGACCCTTTTCACCAGGATCACATATCACATAACCTGCATATCAGATATTTACACAATTATTCATAACAGAACAAAATTACAGGTTTTATGAAGTAGCAACAACAAAGTAATTGTATGGCTAGGGTCACCACAACATGCAGAACTGCATTAAAGGGTTGCAGCATTAGGAAGTGAGGACCATTGCTCCAGTGTTTGGTATTCCAAGTAACTAACTCTACAGTGTGGAAAGTTTTCTTCCCTATAATAAAATGACATAGGGATAAATAAAATAATAAAAAAAATCTTAAAACAACAAAAAGAAATTAAAAGCCAGGCTTGTCACAACAGTTGAGATGTACTAAAATGTAGTCTAAAATGATGAACATTCTCCAAAATGTGTTCTCTTTCTTCTATTTTATACCAGGCCCACCCAACCAGTAGGAAACTGGGCTACATAAAATATCTAGACAGCTGTTCATGACTGCTTGGTTAGGACACTTCCATTCTCTAATCAGCTTGAGAAAACTTGCAACTCTGCTCTTGACTCCCTGAGCTCAAAGACTGAGGTGGTTTAGCTGTTATAATTCTTTTTTACTACTTGAAATCTGTGCTTTAGTGCCCTTGTCTTATGGATCAAAAATAAGTGAGGTAATACTTTTAAGGCTTGGCTGTATCTGTTCACAAGTGGTAATAAGAACTTCCTGGTGAATGTAAAGGACTTCCTCACTCCCTCAGCCTGTGAAGGACCTGTGAGGGAGCAGCCACATGAAGACCATCACCTCTGTACTAACCAGAATAGTAAGGGGCAAAAGCCCGCCTTTGTTCCTGGCTATAAAAACACTGGTCCCAGAACTGAGCCAGCTCTACTCGAATTGTCTCAATCACTTGCTTTATGTTTTGCATTTTCAGTTCTTCTAACCGATCCAGTTCTAATTTCAGCTGAAAGAAAAAAGACAAAGGTTATATATATATATACCCATACTTCTATCTAGTCCCTTGTTTCTCTATCCATGCTTAAATAAAATTACAGCACGAACCAACAGTGGTATATGAACAACATGCTTTACAACAACATTGTAAGAGTCAGAAATCTAGGAAATGTGCCAAAATAGAACACGTCTTTGCTGGAGATTAGCTAGTAAGGACATTAGACTATACCCAGAAATGCTCAGAGAGCTCTATTTATCCAGCATGCACTGGTTTTCTTACCGCATTCCTGATTTTGGTTTTTGACCCAGTCATAATTGCAGCCACAGGTTCTCTCTCTTCTTCAGGTATTTGTAACCTATCCCAGAGCTCTCGGATTTGAGCACGGAGCCCCTCACATTCTGCTTCGTTTTGTGATTTTTTCATTTCCAGCTATGACAAGGAAAGGCAGTACTTATAACAAAACAGCAAAGTCTGTCCTAGACTCTCAGAGGAAAATGTCTGGACCCACGAGAAGAGAAAGCACTTTTATGAGATTCTTATATATTCATATTCACATCTTCTCTATGTAGCCCAGGCTGGCTTCGAGTTTGACTCAGGTTCCTGAGTGCTGGATTAATTTAGGTATGCGCTATCACACTTTTACAGTCAATGCTAAAGGAGATGTTGTCATGCCACCTAAACATATGCTGTAAGGCTGTCATTGCCACAGGAGTTCAGACCTAGAACAGGATTCAAATTTTGACTTGTCTTAATGTTGTTGTGTTTTAAGACATGATCTCATTATGTAGCCCCGGCTGGCTTGGAATTCAGACTCACCTGCCTTTCCCTACTGAGCTTGGGCTCTTTTTATAAATAAATAAATAAATAAATAAATAAATAAATAAATAAATTTTTAAAAAGGCCAGGGCTATGGATAGAGCTCAGTGATACATTTGTCTAGGATTCATGAGACTGCAAGGTTTGAATTCAATCTCGACCACTAAAAAAGGGAAAATAGGAGCTAGGGAGATGGCACAGTCAGTAAAGGGCTTGCCAGGACATGGGTAAAAACCTGAGCCTGGTAGGACATGCTTGTAATCTTAGCACTGGAGAAGTGAGGCAGACCTGTAAGGCTCACCTGCTGATAAGCCTCGACTAGTAAGTGAGCACCAGTCCATTGAGAACTTGTCTCAACAAGGTGTACAGATCTAGTACTGACACATGACAAAGTTGACCTTTGACACACCTCTCTCTCACACACACTCACACACACCCCAACATATCATTCTTTGTGCTTGCTTATTCTCCTAATTCACAATGGCCCCTTATTTAAGACTAAAGAGAAAGCTGTCAGGTTTTTATAATCGATGAATACTACTGAGATGCTACACCATAATTCGAGCAGATATTACCTGCTTTAGCAACTTCTGTAATGTTGCAATATTCTCCATTGATAAACAAAAGGCACTTTCGTCTTCACACACTACATCTCTTTCAAAGCTTGTATCCGGAGTGTGTTCTAATTCTTCCATACACAGTATGATTTGTCTCTTAATGCTGACAAATTGTTTATGCCTTGATTCCTTTTTTTAAAAAGGAAAAGAAAAACAAATTAAAGACACCGAAAGGTCAAATGAAGTTTCAGGGTTAGAACGGAAGAACGCAGGCAGCATACCTTTGTTTCCTTTAAACTTGCCACACGTTGTCGGAATAGGTTCAGCTCTTCTAAGGTAGGGACCGAGGTGCTGTCCACATCACAGGGAGGCATGCAAAGAATTTCACGGAGTTCTTGATCTTGTTCTTGAAGTAGCTTCAGTTCCTGCTTTCTCTCCTTTTTCTGCTTTCTCATCAATTCTACTTGAGTGCGCAAATCTTTTTCTAGTTGCAAGACGGTTGTTTCTTTTTCTTCCTATATGAAATAACATGAAGTCCAAGGATAGGAAGCACACTGGGAGCAACCATGGATCACAAATATTTAAACGTACAAACAAAGCAGTTCAGGCTGGGCATGCCTGTGCACATCTTTAATCTTTGCTCTTGGGAGGCAGAGGCAGGGGGATTCCTGAGGTCAAGGACAGCCTGATCTTGACCTTGGAAGAGGGTCACCTAAGGTTTCTAGGAAGGAAAGGCTGTTTGCCAAGTCCTGATCCTCCATGTCTCAGGCTGTAAGGTTACTGGCATGGGTGCTGTGCCCAACTCCCTTTTCACTTATTTTACTATGGTAGAACACCCAGTCATCACCCACATACACGCCGCCTTTACAGTCTGTAAGTGTGCAGTACAGTGGCCTACAACTTAGACTTACTCCATGACTTTCCAGCTTTACAATGGGACAAAGGCAACACAGACTCAGCACAATCTGTATTTCAAGTACTAACTCAACCAGTTTTTCACTTTCAGTACAGTACTTACATTACACAAACTACACCATACTTTTGTCTTTTCTGAGACAGTCTCACTGACATTGACCTTGGTATCTTCCTGCCTCAAGTTTCCACATGCTGAGTTTACAGGCCTGCACTATCACACCAAGCAAAAATCATGTGTATGCAACCTTTTGACAGTATGGCACAACACTGACATCTGCATAGTTCACACCTGAGAACAGGCTGTCGAAATGACTTGGAGGGTAAAGGTTTGCTGTCAAGCTTAACAGTCTGAGTTTGATCCCCAGAGGCCACAGGGTAGAAGATATCCTCTGACCTGTGCACATCTATAATCCCAGCACTTGGAAGGCAGAGGCAGGTGGATCTGAGTTCGAGGCCAGCCTGGTCTACAGAGTGAGTTCCTGGACAGGCAGAACTACACAGAAAAACCATGTCTCAAAAAAGCAAAAAAAAAAAAAAAAGAAAAGAAAAAGAAAAAAATTTAAAAGACTAAAGAGAAACTTTACATAGCAAATCAATGTCATTTATGGTAACTTCGGGAAACTGCTCTGATGTCATGATCTGCCAGGATGATTCACCCCGACACTTTAGAGGCTGACTCACCCCAAATACAGACGGAGGTGCTCAGTTAGTCCTGTAACAGTAACCAGAGCATGAGAACCAGTCATCACCACTTTCAAAGCTCCCTCTGTGTCCCAGCTTTTCAGAGGTCACTACTGTGGTGGGTTCAGTGGTCCGCAGCTTTTGAGTATGGAAAGAACAAAATGGTTGGGCTTGGTTTGCCTCCCTTTCTGTGTTATCACTAGGTTCCCTCTCACTCTGTCGGGTGGACGGGAGCATGCACACATACGTGAACAAATGGACCAGCTTTGGCTGTCACTCCCTAGACACTGTTCACTTTGCTTTTCATTTTAAAGATTTATTTAGAAGAGTATGAGCTTTTCTCCTGCACATGTCTTTAAGCGTACTCCATGTGAACCTGATACCCACTGAGGCCAGAAGAGGGGGCTGGACCCCCTGGAACTGGAGTTCAGGACAGCCGTAGGACACCACATGTGCTGGGAACTGAATCCAGCTCCTATGCAAGAGCAGCAAGTGCTCTTAACTGCTGAGCCATTCATTTCTCCAGCCTCTACCTTGTTTCTCGTTTTTGTTTTCTTTTTGGAGACAAGGTCTTTTATTGGTTTGAAGCTTGGTAGGCTGGTTAGCCAGTAAGCATTAGAAATCAACCTCTCTGCAGGGCAGTGGTGGCGCACACCTTTAATCCCAGCAGAGGCAGAGGCAGGCAGATTTCTGAGTTCGAGGCCAGCCTTGTCTACAGAGTGAGTTCCAGGACAGCCAGGGATACACAGAGAAACCTTGTCTCAAAACAAAACAAAACAAAAAAAGGAATCAACCTCTCTCTGATTCCCCAGCACCGAGGGTAAAAGCATATGCTACCATATCTGGCTTTTTTCGATGGATATGACGATTAGATTTAGGTGCTCATAGCTGTGAAGGAAGGACTTTACCAATAAACCCATTTCTTCAATGTTCCCCCATCCCTTTTTTTCTCACAACCACTTGTGCCTCCATTTTCCTCAAAGTTAATTTAAAAACATTATCATGCGCTATAAAACAGAAATACAGCAAGGAGTTTTTGATAACCTGCTAGCTGCTTCACTTCAACATCTCATGTCTAGCCCTATTCCTACAAGAAAACTTTGGATTTACAGTCCTAAGTTAAAACTAATCTTCCAAGCACTGTGTTCTGCCACATACCTGAAATGGCTTCACTTGTAACTCAGTGCACAGGGTGCTCAGCTCCTTCTGACAGATGGATATACTTTTGAGAAGCCTTTCCCGAAGGCTCTCCTCTTCAGCAATCATTCTATCCAGAAGATCCTACAAGTGAGAAAGCAGTTGGTAAAGGTTTGGAACCAATGGGAATAAAACAAAACAACAACAAAAACATATTGAAAACTCACAAAATCAACTAGCATTAATATCAACACCCTCATCATTTCAAATTTTACAGAGAGGGCTTTAAATAAAATCAGGAACAGCCTGTGATATCTTCGTATACGTGACTAGATATTATTTCCTCTTAACATTTCGCTGTTGTTATGTGTGTTCATGATGTGGGCTGAGGAATATAAATGCCACAGAAAGACTGTGGGAAGAAGGCAAGGTCACAGCATCAATCCCTATATATTGTACAGGGTTCTGGCAATTGAGCTCAGGTCCTTAGCCTATTATCATGGAGTTGCAGTGGGTGCCATTACCTACTAAGTCACCCCCACCAAGACCCCAAATATCACTGAATATCAGTCTGTCTTTTATCTCAAATAACATCCACACTATTCTCACTGCAGAGAGACCAGTAAGAATCGACTTACCTTTATATGCTTCTTCACAACCTCGGTTCTTTGTAGTCTCTGCTCCTCTGGAATCCCAATTAATTCCCATATTTCCCGAAGGTGAGTTAGAGCTTTCTGGAGGCAGACGATGGACTCATCTGCTAGCACCTCACTGAAAATCAATAGAAAGCCATTTTGCTTGTAAGAGCCAGCATCACTCCCTCATCACTGCCTAATTACAGGAACTAAATTGAGTGGTTTCCCAGTGGCCTTGAGAGTAAATAAACTCGGAGTAGGCATACTAGTTTAATAAATGCTTAGCCATTCTCTGTCTCCTAAATGCCACACTAGTAAAATTATTCTATTCACCTGAATAACACCCAATGACTTAGATCAATGACTATAAGACTGAATTACAAATGCTTTTACAAAAGAAAAACCAGACAAACTATCAGTAAAATAAACTCCTAACATTGAGCTTGTTGGTAAGAAGCTCCTGAAAACAACTGGCAGAGAGCGAGCTGGGCATGACGGCTTGTGCCCTTAAAGCCTACACTTGAGAGGCTGAGCCTAGGGGCACACACTTTTAACCCAGCACTCAGGAGGCAGAGGCAGGTGGATCTCTGTAGGGTCGAGGCCAGCCTAGTGTACAAAGTCAGTTCAGGACAGTCAGGGCTACACAGAGAAACCCTGTCTTGAGGAACCAAAAATGAAACCAAGAAAGACTGAGTGTTGATAGAAGCAGCACTTAGTTATAGCATGGGAAGTGGAGATAGCTTGTATGTCAACACATTCCAACGACACAAAGGAACAAATCACATACATTGCTAAAGCTCAAAACATGCCAGGCTGGCAAAACGGCTCACATGTGAAGACTGGCTACCTGAGTTAGATCCCTATCCATGAGAGTCACTTGACCCAAAGAGGACCTATCCATGAGATTCACCTGACCCAAGGAAGACTTGAACCTTGGCTCCTTGGTTCTCCTTCCACCTGTGCCACCAACCTCAGCAGTATTTTATCTTTGAAAAGTATTACTTTAATATTTTTAGCCAGGTGGTGGTGGCACATGCCTTAAATCCCTGCATTAGTGGTGCAGAGGCAGTCGGATCTCTGAATTTGAGGCCAACCTGGTCTACAGAACAAGTTCTGGGATAGCCAAGGCTACACAGAGAAACACTGTCTCAAAAAAAAAAACAAAAAAAACAAAAAACAAACAAAAAAAAATTAATCTCCTTTATATAACATTTAAAGAACAGACTGTTTTCTCCTTTTTCTTAGATACAGCAAGGAAATAGACTATTTTGGCTCTAGAGAACCAGAGCCTGGATAAACCTGCAATCCTTCAGCATGGGCCTTGGAATAAGCCATTTAACCTGCTGAAGTATTCCAATAATAGGGCCGGAGGCGCTTTGGTTACTGGTGTGTTTCAGAGAATTCAGTGATTTTAAGGCCTCCACTAATTCCTCAAAAGATCCTCAACAGCCATAAACAAACCTTAATATACTCACACTCAAACATTTCTTTCTAGCCATAAAATCCCAGTTGGTTGCCTAAAATCCTAGAAAAGTTTTTGCAAAACAAACAGTTGTCTATACAAAGTGGACAGTATTAGCACCCAGATATGATACAGTGCTTAAAAACTTTTACTGGTGCCGGAAGGTGGTGCGCACGCCTTTAATCCCAGCACTTGGGAGGCAGAGGCAGGTGGATTTCTGAGTTCCAGGCCAACCTGGTCTACAGAGTGAGTTCCAGGACAGCCAGGGCTATACAGAGAAACTCTGTCTCAAAAAAAAAAAAAAAAAAATTTTTTTCTTACTGGTATACTAACCTAACAACTTTTAGGGAAGGTTAAGATTGTACTGTACTCTCTTCTAGAAATTACTGTACTCATTTCAAAATGTTAACAGATAATTAATTAAGAGATTATAGAATTCCTATGAATCACTACCCAGCTAAGGAGTTTCCCTGAGGAGGCATGGCTCTTGGATTTCACTTTGGTAACAAAAAAGCTGGCCATGTCAAAACATCTCATCAAATTAACTTTTCTTTTTACAACCTTAAAGGTCCTTACTAGTCAACTCCATGACAGCTAGATTGCTATTTAAAAACAAAAAACAAAAAACTGATCAAGCCCCCAAGAAAATGCCCACTTCTCCCAAAGATTTCATACTCTCCTCAGGAAAAGTTTAATCACCTTATCCTCCAACCCGTCAGACTTCCTGAGTATTCCCTGGTCAGTGTCCCCAACCCAGTCACATGCTGGGTGATGCTGCCTGTTTCTACAAACTAGATTCCCTTCATGTGCTTCAGTGTTATCTGGGAAACTAGGAACATGTCACTCACAATCATCACATTTTGTTTTTATGTGTTTTGTCTTGCATGTATGTCTGTGCACCACGTATGTGTGTGTTTGGTACCTAAGGAGGTCAGAAGAGGATATTGAATCCCTTGGAACTTGCATTAAAATGCTACGAGCTGCCATTATGGGTGTTAAGAATTAAATTCAGGGCCAGGTGGTGGTGGCGCACGCCTTTAATCCCAGCACTTGAGGGGCAAAGGCAGGCAGATTTCTGAATTCGAAGTCAGCCTGGTCTACAGAGTGAGTTCCAGGACCAGCCAGGGCTACACAGAGAAACCCTGTCTAAAAAAACCAACCTCTCCCTCCCCACCCCCCGGGGCTGGAGAGATGGCTCAATGTTTAGGAGCACTGAATGTTCTTCCAGTGGTCCTGAGTTCAATTCCCAGCAACCCATGATGGCTCACAACCAGCTGCAATGGGGTCTGATGCCCTCTTCTGGTGTGTCTGAAGAGAGCAATGGTGTACTCATATACATAAAATAAACAAATAAATTATTTAAAAAAAAAGCCAGGTGGTGGTGGTGCATGCCTTTACTCCCAGCACTTGGGAGGCAGAGGTAAGTGGATTTCCAATTCGAGGCCAGCCTGGTCTACAGAGTGAGCTCCAGGACAGCCAGAGCTATACAGAGAAACCCTGTCTCGAAAAAACAAACAAACAAACAAAGAATCAAATTCAGAGCTGGGTGTGTTGGCACACACCTTTAATCCCAAGCAATCCAGAGGCAGAGGCAGGCTGGTCTGTATAAATTCAAGGCCACCTACTCCATAGAGCCAGTTCAAGGACAGCCAGGGACAGACACTCACAGAGACACACAGTCTAGAAAAAAAAAAAAGCCAAAAAAGTGCCTAGTCCTCTTCCAGAGGGTTGGAGTTCACTTCCCAGCATTATATAAAGTAGATCACAATCATCTCTAACTGCCATGGAATGGAGTACCTCTGACCTCTCTTGGTGACTGAACCACACATTAACACACATGTAATTAATTACTTGACAGTTTAGTGAGTTGGAGGCCAGCCTAGGCTACATGGAACCCTTTCTTAATAAAACACAAAATTCTTGCACAAAGTTTTCAGTGACCATTCTTTCACTTCCCTTGGATAGACCCTAGCAGTTGGGTTGCATGGTAACAGATTGTACACCAGTGCTACTCCATCATCTTTATTTCACAAGCAGTACATGCGTGTGTAGTTCCTCACCAATTTGTTCTTTCATTTCCCTCCAGTCCCCCTCTGTGTAGCCCTGGCTGCTCTGGAATCTGCTCTGTAGACCAGGTAGTCCGGAACTCGAGATCCCCCTGCCTATGCCTCCCATGTGCTGAGAGTAAAGGTGCCTGCCACTGATGCCTGGACCACCAATGCCTGATGCCTGGTTGTTTTCTGTGGCCATCCTGGTGGCTATGAAGTAGTATCTAATTATGACTCTGATTTACATTTCTCTGATGATTAATGTTAAACAACCAGCCATTTACGGATTTCATTTGGAGAGATATGTGCTCAAATCCTTTTCCCATTGCAATAGGTTTTTAAAATTTAGACACCCCCTCAAAAAAGGAGAAACAAATGGGTCTCTCCTCTCTGCAGTGAACCTGAGTGGCCGTGACAGCATCTGAAAGTGAGAAGTATAGGGAATCAGAGCCAGTCCTTCCACTTTGTTGGTTTGTTTTTGAGACAAGATCTTACCATGTGGCACTGGCTGGCCAGGAACTCAAGAGAGCCACTTGTACAGGGGTTAGAGGTATATGCCACCATACCCTACCCTTCCCTGTTTAGTGAACAACTGTGAATGAGGGATAAATGAAGAGGAAGGAGCTGGAGAGACGGCTCAGACGTTGAGAGCACTGGCTGCTCTCCAGAAGATCTGAGTTTAATCCTTTTTCTCATAAAGGAAAACAGTTGACTGGGCTGGCTTATAATAGTTCCGGGGTTTAGTGCTCTCCCCATCCCAGCACCCAAAAGGGACCACATGTGGTTCATGCCTTTAATCAATCTCCACACTCCGAAGGCGGAGGCAGCTGCATCTCTGGGTTTGAGGCCAGCCTGGTTGACACAGGGAGTTTCAGGGCAGCCAGGGCTGTGTACAGAACCTGTTTTAAAAGGACCCTACCCTAATAAATAAATAAAATAAAGAAGTCTTTTTTAAATACATCATTGAGACATAAATTCAAGGATCTCAAATTCGACTGAAACCAAGACAAGGGACTTTGTGAGGCCCTCCTGCAGTTTCAGCTGTCTCAAAGCAGAGGACACCTGAATCACCCACACTGGAAGACTTCATACTACTTTTTTTCTTGGGGGTGGGGTGGTCTCTTATAAGCTACTCTGGCCTTGAACCTCCTACCTCTACCTCCCAAGACAGTGGGGGTATGGATGTGCCACCTTACCCAGCTGTCTGGGATTCCTATTTTGAAATAGGATCTCTCTATATTGCAGGATGTCTGGAACTCTCCTGTCTAGGCTCCTGAAATCTGTAGAATGCAGGTGAGGGTAACCATATCTAAACATACCAGGAATACAAATTTCTTTCAATGTAATTTAGGATTTTACTAGTCTTCATAATGAACCATTAATCCCAGAGGAGCTTAATGAATAATGTCATTCGGATGGGATTATCTGAAATCCTTAGCCTTGTACTCAATTTCTTTTCACGATACTATTACTCGTTTTCATTCTATTCACAGATTCTTGAGGCCAAGTATCTGGGGGTAAAAAAATATGATCTGAATCAGTAATCACAAAACCAAGATTCTTAAAAATTACAAAGCCTTGTCACCCACTCATTGCAGAAAGTTATTTTATAAGTTTCAAAATGGGCATTCAGCCTCTTAACCAAAGAGTCAGTTCTGATTGGATTTCAAACTGGGCACTCCCAAGCAGTGCCTGGGAATTTTTTTTTTTTCTTAATCCTTTTTTTTTTTTTTTTTGTTTTTGTTTTTGTTTTTTGAGACAGGGTTTCTGTGTAGTCCTGGCTCTCCTGGAACTCACTCTGTAGACCAAGCTGGCTCCGAACTCAGAATTTTCTTTTTAATAGAGGATTCTTTTTATTTATTTTTATATGTGCGTTGGTGTTTTGCCTAGATGTATGTCTGAGTGTGAGGGTGTCAAATCACCTGGAACTGGAGTTAAAGACAGTTGTGAGCTGCCTTGTGAGTGCTAAGAATTGAACCCAGGTCCTCTGGGAGAGCAGCCAGTGCTTTCTGCTGCTGAACTAACTCTCTAACCCCGCCTAGGAATCTTAAAACGACCGGAAAAGAATTCCATAATTTGAATTTGTTAACTTGCAAGGAAACCAAGCCATCTTTCCAACTCAAGTAAAAACACAGTACCGTAGACCCGAAGAAAAAAGACACATTTGAAACTTTTGAAGGCAAAAAAAGAAAACAAAAATACACTTCAGGACTCTCTGAACTGTCGGGCTACGTAGCCCAGGTTAGTCTTAGGCTAAACTCGAATCAGTCTTGTTCTAGACTTCCAAGCAACGGGATTACAGACTACACTTAGAAATGAGAAGCCCACACTATTACAGGTTCAGCCTTTACACGGAGCAGCCACCGAGCAGCCGAGACCTGAGGCTGCACCTGCGCTCGGCCGCCAGCTGCGCCAGGGCCTGAGACAAACCCACCCCGGCCTCGAGGAAGCGTGTCAACCCCGCGCTGTCCCGCCCGCTGCTCGCCCCGCCACTGGCCTCCCGCACAGATGCCCTGCGGAGCCGGCTTCCAGCGCCCCCAGCCTCAGACATCGGCGCCCGAAGACGGGCGGACCCAGGTTGAAGAACCCGGTACCAGACTCGCACATCAATCAATAATAGAGCTCCCTTCCCTAAGAGACCCGCACCTTCTCCTCATGGTGGACGCTCCAAGCCGTCCAGAATCGAGACCTTCCACTTCCCACGCGCGGGACGGAGGACGGTAACCAGCCGCCGAAGCCTTGACCTGGAGTCGGTCTCCACTCTCGAGCCGTTGGACCCCGCGGAATTCAAACCGAGCCAGAGGCGGTGCCGCCTGACAATTGGTTACTGCGTCCGCCACTCATGGAGCCCCGCCCTCACCCCACCCCTCCTGCAAAGGGCTGGGGCGTAGGCCTGGGATACAGAGACCGCCCAGGGCGGGGAAGCGCTTGCACAGGGACCGCGCGGGCCTCCGTGTGCGCATGCGTGCACCGATGATGTCACCCGAGCCCCACCCTGTCGGCGCCGTTAGGTTTCAAATTTTTGTTTTTTGTTTTCTTTTTGGTTTTTCGTGACAGGATTTCTCTGTATAGCCCTGGTTGTCCTGGAACTCACTCTGTAGACCAGGCTGGCCTCGAACTCAGATGTCCGCATACCTCTGCCTCCCAAGTGCTGGGATTAAAGGCGTGCGCCACCACTGCCCTGCTGGGTTTCAAAATTTTGTGCTTCCTAATGGGTAATGGGAAGACTGCCAGAACAGCTCTACTACTTGCTACTCTCCAGTGTCCCAAGAGGAGTAGGGATTAGCAGGAAAGCTTAGAAGGCAAACCAATCAGGCTCTTGGTCCTGGTACCTTAGTGGACAAGTTTATCGCATGTAATCGTTAGAATGCACCTGTTAATAATGATCATCACTATCCTGAAGAAAAAGATTTGAGTAGCTTTTCCAGAACGTAGGCGGCGAGACAGGACAGAGAAATAGTTTCGGCTACGTGAAAAAATTGACTTGCCCAATTAAGCTGTGAGCAAAGGGTGACAATCTGGACTTTGTTTTTCTTGCAAATTATAGAATTTAGGTAAATTAGGAAAACTTCACAATTTGAACATGACATCAAAGTCCTTGCGTGTCCTTTTCTTCGCACTGATCCATAGCATCTGTATCACGTTTTCAATGATTTACTACTGCCTAATCTACTGGTAGGGGTATCTCCTCAGTCAAACATTTTGCTACTCAGATTAAAATTTGTAATCAAGCTGAGTTGAATTTCTTTTTGGCTACCTTCTCCAAAATGATTTGTAAAAGTGTAATTTTTTTTCTTTTCTTATTTTTTGTTTTTTGTTTTTTTTTGTTTTTTTCGAGACAGGGTTTCTCTGTGTATTCTCGGCTGTCCTGGAACTCTGTAGACAAGGCTGGCCTCGAACTCAGAAATCCGCCTACCTCTGCCTCCCAAGTGCTGGGATTAAAGGCGTGCGCCACCACTGCCCGGCAGAAG
>JADRCD010166399.1:0-25252 GCA_019843815.1 Montemys delectorum
GGCCCATCTATGATAAACCATGGACAAGTCTGATCCACAAATATAAAAAATTTTATAAGGTCTTTCTTTTTAACTCTGATTCCTCTCTCCCTGAGGGAGGCCTTCAAATCCTTAATGAAAGCTGCCTCCTTCGATAACTGCTGGCCCATTTCTATGAGACGGAAGAATCTTTGCTTACCGTTCGCTGGTCCCCGTGAGCGGCAGGACCATAGCGCGGGTGGTGATCTCTGTCTCCGAAGCTCCGCTTATGTGTTCCGTCTGGCAAGCGTCCATACTTCGGGGTCCCTGTTCGGGCGCCACTGCCCCGGCCTGCGGGGCAAGTAATTAACCAGGGTCCGAAGGGGATGAAGCCTGAAAGAAAAACGGGTGAGAAAGAGGAACGAGGTCAAGCAAAAACGGTTGTCAAAGCCTGACTTTACTTCAGAAGGGCAGGGCAATTATACTTGCAGAGCAAGGAAGCGGTAAGAGGAAGTGGGGCAGGGGGTGTACACCTGGCTTCACACCTGGCCAGAGCGGAAGCGTTGACAAAACATTTTATGGTTTTTCCAAGAACACTCCATGGTTCCTTGGAGAATAGACTGTTACTCAGATAAGGTCAAATTCTCAGAGACAACAGGGACACTCTGACCCTGACAAAGAATAGTTTGATTTGCATTTTTCTACATGCTGATTGCCAGTTGAACCAGCACCATTTGCTGAAAATGCTGTCTTTTTTGCGAATGAATGGTTTTCCACTGGATAGTTGTCGAAGATCAAGTGACTGTAGGTGTGTGGGTTCATTTCTGAGTCTTCAGTACTATTCCATTGATCTTTCTGCCTGTCTCTGTACCAATAACATGCAGTTTTTATTACTATTGCTCTGTAATACAGCTTAAGTTCAGGGATGGTGATTCTCCCAGGTCTTTTATTGTTGAGAATAGTTTTCCCTATCCTGGGTTTTTTGTTACTCCAAATGAATTTGCAAATTACTCTTTCTAACTCTGTGAAAAATTGAGTTGGTATTTTAATGGGGATTACATTCAATCTGTAGATTGTTTTTGGCAAGATTGCCACTTTTACTATATTAATCCTGCCAGTCCATGAACATGGGATGTCTTTCCATCTTCTGAGATCTTCTTTTGTTTCTTTCCTCAGAGACTTGAAGTTTTTGTCATACAGATCTTTCATTTCCTTGGTTAGAGTCATACCAAGGTATGTAATATTATTTGTGAATATTGTGATGGGTGTCATTTCCCTAATTACTTTCTCAGCCTGTTTATCGTTTGAGTAGAGGAAGGTTACTGATTTATTTTAGTTAATTTTATATCCAACCACTTTGCTGAATTTGTTTACTAACTTTAGGGATTCTCTGGTAAGATTATTTTAGGGTCACTTAAGAGTATGATCATATCATCTGCAAATAATGATATTTTGTCTTCTTCCTTTCCAATTTGTATCCCTTTGCCCTCCTTTTATTGTCTAATTGCCCTAGCTATAACTTCAAGTACTATGTTGAATGGATAGGGAGAGAGTGGGCAGCCTTACCTAGACCCTGATTTTAGTGGGATTGCTTCAAGTTTCTCTCCATTTACTTTATGTCAGCTACTGGTTTGCTGTATATTGCTTTTACTATGTTTAGGTATGGGTCTTGAATTCCTGATCTTTCCAAGACTTTTAACATGAAGAGAGGCTGAATTTTGTCTAAGTCTTTTTCAGCATGAAGTGAAATGATCTTTTTTTTCCCTTTGAGTTTGTTTATGCAGTGGATTACATAGATGGATTTCCATATATTGAACCATCCTTGCATCCCTGGGATGAAGCATACTTGATTGTGGTGAATGATCATTTTGATGTGTTCTTGGATTCGTTTGGCAAGAATTTTATTGAGTATTTTTGCATCAATATTCACAAGGGAGATTGGTCTGATGTTCTCTTTCTTCATTTGGTCTTTGTGTGGTTTAGGTATAAGTGTAATTGTAGCTTTAGAGACTGAATTGGGTGGTGTATCTTCTATTTCTATTTTGTGGAATAATTGAGGAGTATTGGTATTAGATCTTCTTTAAAGGTCTGACATAATTCTTCACTAAACACATCTGGTCCTGTGTTTTGTTTTTTTGTTTTTTGTTTTTTTGGGTTTTTTTTTTTTGTTTTTTTTAATCAGAGACTATTAATGACTGCTTCTATTTCCTTAGTGGCTACAGGACTGTTTAGATGATTTGTCTGGTCCTATTTTAACTTTGACACCTTATATGTGTCGAGAAAATTGTCCATTTCATTCAGATTTTCCAATTTTCTTGAGTATATACTTTTGTAGTAGGATCTGATGATTTTTTTTGAGTTTCTATGGTTTTGGTTGGTATGTTTCCCTCTTCATTTCTGATTTTATTAATTTGGATACTGTCTCTGTGCCCTTTAGTTAGTCTGGCTAAGGCTTTACCTATCTTGTTGATTTTCTCAGAGAACCGGCTCCTGGTTTTGTTGTATAGTTTTTTTTGTTTCTACTTTGTTGATTTCAGCCATGAGTTTGATTATTTCCTGCCTTCTGCTCTTCTTGAGTGTATTTGCAACTTTTTGTTCTAGAGTTGTCAGGGGTGTTGTCAGCTGCTGGTATAAACTCTCTCCAGTTTCTTTTTGGAGGCACTTAGAGCTATGAGTTTTCCTCTTACCAATGCTTTCATTGTGTCCCATAAATTTTGGTATGCTGTATCTTCATTTTCATTAAATTCTAAAAAGTCTTTAATTTCTTTCTTTATTTCTTCTTTATCCAAGTTATCATTGAGTGGAGCATTGTTCAGTTTCCATGTGTAAGTGTGTTTTTTGTTGTTTTTGTTGGAATTTAAGACAAGCCATAGTCTGTGGTGATCTGATAGGGTGCAATGGATTATATCAATCTTCTTGTATGTGTTTAGGCCTGTTTTGTGGTCAATTATATGGTTAGTTTTGGAGAAGGTACCATGAGGTGCTGAGAAGAAAGTATATTCTTTTGCTTTAGGATGAAATGCTCTGTAGATATCTGTTAGATCCATTTGGTTCATAACTTCTGTGAGTTTCACTGTGTGTCTGTTTAGTTTCTGTTTCCATGATCTGTCCATTGCTGAGAGTGGGGTGTTAAAGTCTCCCACTATTATTGTGTGGGGTGTGATATAGGCTTTGAGTTTAATAAGGTTTCTGTTATGATTGTGGGTGTGCTTGCATTTGGAGCATAGATGTTCAGAATTGAGAGTTCTTCTTGGTAGATTTTTCCTTTAACCAGTATGAAGTGTCTGTCTTTATCCTTTCTTTAAGGGATTTTTGTGTTTCCTCTTTAAAGGATTCTAGCTGTTTACCTGTGTTCTTCTGTATTTCTTCAAGGGAGTTATTTATGACCTTCTTAAAGTTCTCTATCACGAGAACTTAAAGTTCTCTATCATGAGAAATTATTTTAGACCTGAAATCTTGCTTATCCAGTGTGATGGTATATCTAGGACTTGCTATGGTAGGAGAATTGGGTTCTAATGATGCCAAGTAACCTTGGTTTCTGTTGCTTATGTATTTATGCTTGCCTCCAGCCATCTGATTATCTCTAGTGCTCCCTGCCCTCGATATATCTGACTTGAACCTGTCCTTCCTGTAATTCTTATTGAGTAAGAACTCCTCAGAGTCCAGCTATCTCTGTGATCCTGTGATTCAGGGACCCTGTGATTCTGAGATTCTGGGTGTGTCAGAGTTCCTAGGAGTTAAGTTGCCTCTGAGACCCTGAGATCCTGGTGTGACCAAGCTCCTGGGATCTTGTGATCCTGTGATCCTGTGATCCTAGGTATACTAGAGCACTTGGGAGTGGAGTCTCCTCTGGGGTCTGTGTGACTGGCAGCAGAGTATGCCACCAAGGTAAACTGGAGCAGGCTGTAAGGAACTGGAGTCACTGGTCGGGCAGGGTTCCTACGTCCCTAGATCCTATTGGACCTTGTTACTCCTGGTGGTGTTGGTACAAATGTTGTGTTCTACTCATCTCTGATCCTAACATCCTGGTTGAGCTACAGAGCCTGGGAATGTCACCTCCTCTGAGGGTTGTGGGGCTGGCTGCAGAGTTCCCACCTAAGGTTGTGATTAACTTTTTGACATGTAATTATATATTTTGAAAAATGTTTAAGTACTGAAGACAAAGACACAAGAATTTTTCCCTTTTCCCTCTTAGGAGGACCTTTCTGCTTTTCCCTTTAGATAGCTTCCATGGGAAAGGTTTTACAACTTAATAATAAATGCTAGAATCACTTCTCAAATTATCCCTATTTCTTCCTGTGTCTTTTAGTAGCAGGCTGAAATTTTGAGCCTTGCTGTTCCTGCTGAGAAACAACAAAGGCCATATTACTTAATCTTATACTGTTAGGCTACAGGTGTTAGTCGCCTAAACCAGCACCCTTTTACCCTCAAAAAGAACAAGAAAGTTTTAGGACTTTTAGAAGTTGGGTATAGTTAAAGAGCTAGAATGTCCTGAGACCCTCAGACTTTAATGGCACACCAAAGTTGGAATCTGTGCCCTGTCTTTACACACTCTAGGCAAAAAGGTTCCCAGCACTAAAGAAATGATATCAATAAATTCTGAAAATAAGTCGTCGACAGTCACAAAAAGAACTGAAAAAAATTCACTAAGTTCTACATATTGGTGATAAGTAATGCATTTATTACAGGATTGATAAAATGCAAGTGTTGTGTGTTAGCAGATATCAGGACCTAGAGAGTACCATTGACATTTTTATTATTATTAATATTATTTTTCTGTCAGGACAGGGTTTCTCTGTGTACTCCTGGCTGTCCTAGAATTCACTCTATAGATCAGATTGGCCTCAAACTCAGAAATCTGCCTGCCTCTGCCTCCCAAGTGCTGGGATTAAAGGCATGTGCCACCACTGCCAGGCTGACATTCTTAATTTAATTAAAATTATTAAAACACACAGCCTGGAATAATCATTTTAAAATTCATACATAGAAAGATGTACTTTAGTCCGTCATTAATGTACTAATGAGATAAACTTTTTTTATTAAAGTAAGTAATTTATTAGCCTGGAATTAAGATTAATATTAATGAGAAAAACTTGCTTTTCTCTGAAGTCTACCATTATCACTTCTACTTTATGTGCTTAGGGTTAAATATTGCTAATTTGTCTTTGAAAATGAAGGGGTATACCTTGGAACTATTTTAAAGATTCCCATGAAAAGTTATTTTTTTCAATAATTATCCAACCAATGTGGCTTTTTGATATCATTTAATCCTTAATAGTGAATGAAAATATATCCCTGTCGCATAATACCAAGAGGCTGTGACAATGAAAACTATAAAAGAATGAAGAATTATTAAATGGTCTCTGTAATGCTTCTTTTTAAAATATATTAAAATGGATAAACAGAATTCAATGATGCATATGAATGTCTCTAATCACAAGACTTGTAAAGCTGAATCAAGAATTTAGCAAGCTGAGAATCAGGTGTGCGACATGAAAATAAAAATGTCCTTTCTCAGAATATCAAAAAACAAACTAACAAATAACAAACAAAATAGTGTGTGTCCAATGACTACACCCAGGTTAAGAGAGATAATAAATAGAACTAATTTCTATCATCATTTCTCCAAAACAATATGATACATGTTGTGACTTGAACAGGAAATATTCCTTATAGTCCAGGTACTCCCTCCCTCCTACTCTACTTTGACTAAGAACACAGATCCATTCTTTCAAACATGAATTTTATATATATATAAATATATATCATATAAATATATATATATAATTATCATAGGTATGTATATATAGGTATTTATGTAGTTATAAATATATAGAGAACTATTTACATCTGCTTCCAGCCTAAAGTTGAAGATGAGAGTTCTCTCTGCAGTGATCTCATCACCATACCTGCCCTGTACTTTGCTTCCCAGACCTGACAGATTCATAGCACTCTGGAACTATAAGACAAGTTATACTTTCTTTTATAAGTTGCCTTTGTCATCATATTTTATTAGGGCAATAGATAATAACTGATATTTCTATGTAATTCAGTATGAGGTACCTTTCTGTTATATAAGAATTTGACAGCTTCATGTCTGTCAAAACAAATCACATAGCCGCTTTTGCATATAGTTTGTTATATCTCAAGCATATTTTACAGTTATATTTTTCCCATCACCAGCATTTCTGCAATGTTTGTGTTAAAAAAATAACAGATTTTAATATAGTGTACTCTGAGTAGACACTTTCCCCTCTCCAACTCCTCCCATATCCTCCCCACTGTAGGAGTGATAGACTTTGGACATCCTAAATGAGATGTCTTCAAACCTTTCCCTTCGTGGCTTCATGATCTATACAGAAGAGGAGGCAACATATTGTAAGCTCGAGACATGATGAAGAGATGCTTTAGAAAATATGCAATACACAAAATGAAAAGAGTTTGGTAGCTATCTATTTCAGGAGAAATTCAAAAGGTGTAATTTGAAGCAAAATGGAAATCTCACATCATTTACTTTGACTTATTTAGAGCAAAATATACACAGGTTTTCAACTGTTAGTCAGCATTATATAAAATATTTTAACAACTTTGAATCCATTACCTTTTGATTGACTTACTTTGGTAATAAAATGACTGTTCAATTTAAATTTTCTTTCATAAATGTTTCTGTCCTTAACATGAAAATATCCTTTTTCTCCCATGGCCTGCTTTAAATTGTGACTGCTAATATTATTTTTACTTATCAAATATAGCATCTTTTACCTAAAATGGATAATACATATTAAAATTCTTAACAACTCTAGCATGAGTTTTATAAAAAAGAGTTATATTGTAGAACTGAAACATACTGTACAATACAATGTTCTAAATTCCTTTTCTTGTCAAATGTGAGGTGACACGTGTCACATATGCACATTTTGTTTGAATAAAATTATGTTTGAAGGTAGTTCTGTGAACAGAAGATTTCTCACTTCTGTATTGTACCAAGCTAATAGTGATAGAAAAAAATCCAGGATGGGTACAGGCCAAATCAGTAGATCTTGTATAAAACATTCTGTTTCTAAATCATGGATATATTTTTCGCAATTACTATTTTATAATTAAAGACTTGACCTGATATTTTCCAATAATTGCAAATCCCAAATACCATAGGATTGACTTTTAATCTCATTTTGCAGCAATATATTATAGGAAGCAACTACGTTTATAATAACATTTGTATAGTGACACATTGATATATCTTAGATGTACACATTACATGTATTTTAAGTGACTAAACACAGAAATCATTTGTGTACAGTAGTTTTTCAATTGGTAATGCAAGTCGAATTGTTTTAAGAAATAATGTGAATTCTAAAAGCTATGTTTATATTATTTTTTGTTACTTGGGCTATAGAGGACAGGACTCAATAGATTTCTTAATTTATAAACAAAATACATTTGAAAAGAAATATCAGCCTGCCCATTCAAGGTACTACTTCAAATAAAATTAATAAATACTTTAATGTATTATAGTTTATATTTTACATTTCATGGAGTTTATTCTAAATTTTTTTTATTCTTTAAGTATTAGCACAATACAACTTTTATATTCAATGTATGTTAAGTACCTCATATTCCATAATCAATCACTTGAGTAAATTACAAGTAGTGGAAAATTAGAGCTGCTGAATATATATTAATCTTAATGATACTGGTATGATATTGGTTATAACTCAGGTTTTTAAATCCCTGGAAATAAGTTTATAGATACCTATAAACAAATAGAATTATAAATTGTTCTTAAATACAGTAGACCTAATCTTTTCCAGACTCTCTATTTCCAAAGTCTTGTAAAGGACTAGGTTCAGTGTTCTGTTCTTTCTGTATATAATTTATAACCAAAAAAACTTGAAGTGGGAAGAAATGGCTCACTATACCATTTACTTATTTTAGAACCAAATAAACTTTTTCCTACTTATAATTAACAACATTTTAGCATGAGGATTATGTCAAAATTGCTAATATATTCTATTTGATCATTGATTTTTCAATATGATTTTTTAAAATGTGCTATATTTCTAATTGGGGATTATAAATAAGTTTTCTGTTTTTTAATAATTAATATTTAATATCTAGCTCAGTAAAGTCAGTTCTCTTAAAACTCAGTTAAATAAAGCACATCTCATCTAGAGGAATGTGAACAACCACATTCTAATAATTGATTTATCAACAAAGTGAAAAGGATATTCTTGCTGTGTATACAATTTGATTTTTAATTTTGTTGGATAAATACGCATAAAAAGAATAATTAAAGATTTTATTCATATCTTTAAACAATTAAAGGTCATATTAATGGAAAAATGATGCAAAAATAAAATCATATCTAAAAATTTGGGAAATTATGAGAAATTTGATTAATTTCTAAAGATTCTCTTTTTTGGGTTTTGAACTATAAAAGAGATATTAAACAGAGCTCAATGAAGCAGAATTGCTCTCTAAAAATAACATAAAATTAAATCAGTGTTAAAATACTAAATAGGTATGTTTTAAAATGTGTGATAGATTGAAGCATCTTACAAAACTGAAAATACACACTCACAGGTAAACACACACAAACACACACACAGTATATATACTTTTCTCTGGACATACTTCAGCTGTTGCAAAAATGAGCTCATAATAGCTGTAGTTACAAGAAAAGAATGCTTACAAGATAAATCCTGATAAAATTTCTAATATAGGACTTGACATGACTCCAAAGACCCCACTCCTAGTTGAGATACATTTGAAAGTCCATGCCCTAGTCAATGACCTAAACCACACATGAGTATAGGAAGTAATAATTGGACTTAGGAGCACATGAATATGATTTATATCATCGAATTAAAGTAACCATAATTAACATAGTCCAGATGTATAAAACTGTCAAGAGCTAGAAAAGGGAGAAATCCTAAGACATGTTATTCTTCACCATGTACATACTCAAGTGATATTTTAGATATAGTAAAGGAAAATGGGGGATGTAAAAAATGTAAATTCAGAAACAAAATCTAATTTACCAAATACAACAAGAGAAAGATTCTAAATATTCATCCAAATATTGAAAACATTGAATTATTAAACAAAAATATACTTCCCAATAAAACCATATAATTGAAAAGATATTGTGTAAAGCTTACTTAAAGCAACTTTGTAAAATTATCTTTATACCGATGACATCATTTACTCAAAATCTACCTTGTGAACCAAAGGGGTTTTGATCTGAGTGATGGATAAATGGTTGCTTACAGGAGACTCATTGACTCAGCAGTAATAGAAAAAAGTATTTTCCAGATGCTATGGGCACTTTATGTATAGGAAGGTACAGGGATTGTGACTATATCCAGAACACATATGCAAAACAGAAACAGGAAAAAATATCAGCATGAATGAAGGAGAAATGACACCATGGGATGGAAAACTGAAGTAATGGAGGAACATTGGCAGGTGATGGCCCACAGAGAAGGAAGAATCCTCCTTCTTCAAAGATACTGACCTTGTTCATTGCTTGCTCTTTAGTGCCTAACCACACTCACAATATTAGCACTAAATAGAATCACGGGTTCAATTTAGACGAGGTTATAAATGAAATTATTCTGGGGACATAGAAAAACATATATGTGTGTATACATATATACACACACATATGAAAAAGCATAACACTCATGTATAAAATTCTCAAAAGTCATATAAGGAAGAGAATTTTTGGAAGGAAAAGTGTAAAGTTAAGGGAAGGGATGGAGAGGAAGAAATCAGGATAGACTAGGTCAAAAGACATTGAATATAACTGTGAAATTTTCAAATACAATCCAGCTGCATCAGTAAAAGTTCTCCCCATAACTCCTACCCAATCCTGCTACATAATGTGTTTCAACCTCACAAAAGCTGCACTGCTGCTGTTTCACCTTCTCTTCGGCTTCTTCTTCCTTCATAGCCCAGGCCCATGAGTACAGCTGATAGGGCCAAGTAAATGACACCTGGAATCCTAAGTGAACGTTCCAGAACCCTCCTTCTCTTTCTTCTAGAGGTAGAGATAGCCTCATGACTAATACTATAAACCGAACATCCATTGAAATTTTCTAATTATACTTGAGATATGAAAGCATATGGCCAAAGAATACATGATTATTTTCTGTTGATGTATTTGATTCTGGGGTGCTGACAGCATTCAACTAATACTTAAAAGAATGTAATATTCGATTTCATGGCCAAAAGATATACTACATATGTAATATGTTCGTAAGGGGAGAGTTAAAATAAAGGTACATTTATGTTTTCACAATGGTCTTGTAACTATGTAAGATATTGTCAAATTGATTTTTAAATGATTATGACATTTAGTGGACTATTTAGCACAAGTTCAAGTACTAAAATAAATTTTCAACTCATACATTTTTTTATTAATTCTCCTTTTTACTTTATAAATACAAACTTGTTATATACCACAAAAACACATTAAAATTTAGTGTTTAATGACACAGTCAATTATTTATAACACAAATCTGTACTTATCTATGTATACAAGGTTCAGCTGTGCAATTTCTCCCCTTTAAGTGTGTTCCCACATGTATGATTCAGGTTTAATTTATGTGTATAATCCTCATTTTGAAGGTCGGATAGCATCTGCTGAGGCATATGGACTCTGCCATGAGTCTCATTCTCCATTTGTCTATTTAAATCTTCCAGTAGTGCCATCTACACAGGGACATGCAATCAAGGTATGCACATCACTGAAGCTTCTACTTACGACAAGGTCGTTAACCTACATTGTACTTATTGATACAATACACTAAGAATTATCAGACATATAATGTAAGGTGGTAGATTCTGTTTCACTATAGGCACAGTGCAAAGTGATACGTAGTAACTGATGATGTCAATAAACAAAAGGGTTTCAGCTTCAATCTCCAATTCTCCTCAACCTAGCTATTAAATAATCAAGAGCTTTGAGGATTTAAAACTGATTTTCACTTTGAATATAACTTCAAGAATTAAAATTTATAAATTACTATTAGTGAACCCAATTTCCAATTATATCTAGTTCTCTTAACTATATTTTCTAGATATGTTCAACTTTTTCTATTTCTACTAATATTGTTCAACTTCATGGTAATACTTCTCCTTACTGTGTTCTAGGGTCTTTTATCCCCTTATGTATGTTGAATTTCCTACTGCAAACTGAAACAAAATGCCCATGAAGAGATCCCATATAATGTTCCTTACCAGTTAAAGAGAGAGAAATTTTATACTCTACAGAATTTAAATGTTACGAAGTTTATTAATTGAACTTCTTTTTGGAGTTTTGAAACAATATGCACATTTAGACATTGGGATTTGGGAGAGTGTTTTATTGATTTTGACATGAATGCAGTAAAAATAAACAATGGAAAATCATTTAAAACACCTATCTCTTTAATATTTTAGATTTAGCCATCGGTCCAGGTAATCCCAAAATAAATATAACATAGCTTGAAAATAAATCATTTTTATTTTTTAATATTCTATTTATATATTTATTTATTTTACACTCCAGATTTTATTCCACTCTCAGTCTACCCTCTGACTGTTTCACATCCCAAACCTCCTCCCTGCCCCTGTCTCCAAGAGGATGTCCCCATCATCCATCCCCCACCCCAAAAGACCTCTAAACTCCCTGGGGCCTCCAGTCTCTTGAGGATGAGGTACATCTTCTCTGACTGAATCCAGACCTGGTAGTCCTCTACTAGTATGTGTTGGGGGGCTCAGATCAGCTGGTGTATACTGCCTCTTTGACAGTCCAGTGTCTAAGAGATTAATTGAGACTGCTGGTCCTCCTGCAGGATTGTCCTTCTCCTCAGCTTCTTCCAGCTTTTCCCTAATTCAACAACCACAAGGGTCAGCAGTTTCTGTCCACTGGCTGGGTACAAATATGCATCTGATTCTTTCAGCTGCTTGTTGGATCTTTCAGAGTGCAGTCACGATAGGCTGCATAACTTGAGTAATAGTGTCAGGCCTTAGGACCTCCCCTTGAGCTGAATCCCATTTTGGGCCTCTTGCTGGACTTTCTTTTCCTCAGACTCCTCTCTAGTTCCATCCCTGCAGTTTTTTTTTTTTTTCAGACAGGGACAATTATGGGTCAGAATTGTGACTGTGGGATGGCAACCCCTTCCCTCACTTGATGCCTTGCTTGTCTTCCTGTTGTAGGTGAACTGTATAAGTTCCCTCTCCCTATTGTTGGGTATTTCATCTAAGATCCCTCCCTTTGAGTCCTGAGAGTCTGTTACATTCCCAGGTCTCTGGTACATTCTGGAAGGTCCCCCTAACATCCTACCTCCCGAGGTTGCCTGATTCCATTCTTTCTGCTGACCCTCGAAGTTTCAATCCCCTTCCCTCACCCAATACCAGATCAGGTTCCTCTCTTCTCCCCATCCCACTCCAACCACTTTCCTTCCCAGGTCCCTCCCTTCCTCCCCACTTGTGATAGCTTTCTTCTCCCTCCCAAGTGGGAATGAGGCATCCTCACTTGGGCCCTTCAGCTTGTTGACCTTTTTGAGTTCTGTGGGCTGTATCTTAGGTATTCTGTACTTTTTTGGCTAATATTCACTTATTAGTGAGTACATACCATGCATTTCTTTTTTGGGTCTGAGTTGCCTCACTCAGGACGATATTTTCTAGTTCCACGCATTTGTCTGCAAACCTGGCGATGTCCTCGTTCTGAATAGCTGACAATATTCTGTTGTCTAAATCAACCACAGTTTCTGTATTCATTCTTCTTCGTGGGATATCTGGGTTCTTTCCAGCTCTGGCTATCACAAATAAGGCTGCTATGAACATAGTGGAACACGTGCCCCTGTGGCATGATGAGGCATCTTTTGGGAATACTCCCAAGAGTGGTATTGCTGGGTCTTCATTTCTATTTCGAATATTCTGAGGGACCTCCAGATTGATTTCCAGAGTGGATGTGCCAGATTGCAATCCCACAAGCAATGGAGGAGTCTTCCTCTTTCTCCACATCCTCACCAACATGTGCTGTCGCCTAACCCTCAAGAGACTGGAGGCCCCAGGGAGTTTCAAGGTCTTGTGGGATAGTGGGGTGGGTGGTGGGGACATCCTCCGGGAGAAGGGGTCGAAAGGTGGTATGGGATATGAAACAGTCAGAGTATTGGATCAGAAGGGAAAAAATCGTGAGTGTAAAAAAAATTATTTAATAGATAAGGAGTTATAAAAAAGTGAAAAAGTATGGAAATATGTTCCACAGAGTGACAAGTCAAGCATATACACATGCTCAGTTTTTATGTTGCAATAGACTTGAGAATTTGTCCTTGCATTAAGCCTTCCAGTTGCTTTCTGACTAAAAACTACATACTTGTCTCTCTATTAAGAATTTATCTTCAATTTCCACATTAATCATTAAAACATTTCATGAAACTTCCATATGCAACTTAATTTCAAAAAATCGATAAAATATTATAACTATAAATAAAATATTGTTTATTTTTTATTTAGATTTTGAACTAGTCCCTGGTATCATCAAAATATTTTATCCATTTGTATAAAAACCCCCATAAGCAACCTAGCACTATGTAATATGACTGTGTATTTCTATCAATAGGGAAAAGTTTAAAAAATAAAATTTAAAAGAAATCAAATCAAATAAATTTTATTTTGCTTGCCTTGTTTCTATAGAATGTCACTGTTACTTAGATTAACTTAGTTTTTTTCTTAATATGCAATTATAATCAACTTTAGATTGATTGCTGATAAAACTAATTGATCTAAGAAGGGCTTTACATTTCAAGCATTTACTCATACATTGATTAAGCTGATCACATGCAGCAAGACCAAATTTTATGCAGGAAATAATACTTGCCAAGTTAAAATATACTATTTTTAAGGAAATAGATATATAGGATTTCCATTAAACTGAAATGTTGACTGGCAGAAAGAATAGAGAGGTACATAAGCTTATGGAAATTTCATGAAACTTACAGGGCTTAGGAATTTGAGAAAAAATATTTATAAGGGTACTTCTTGTGGTTATGAATCCAGTGTATGAGTCTTGGGGGGAGAGCTAGCATTTCAACAATGGGCACTGAGATTATTAATGGATATCATCAAATTCATGTCTTTTATATCCAATGATATTTAATATTTGATATGAGATAGGACTAAAGAAAGTAAGTAATAGCTTCATTTCTTTTTAATAATTAACTTCTTACTGATGCATTTATTTGTTGTTCTCTGTAACACTTGTTTTCTTCCAATTAGGCCAGAGTTCTTGTTTCATGCAACTTCTTTCAAGGAATCCCATTGCCTATATACTTTTCAAACCAATTTATCCATGTGAATTGAGACTTAGATAACAATTGACTACAGAACAAAACTTTACTATCTTGTGACTAACAAGTACCTGAATATCCAGAGAGATTTTATTGTATCTCCATATCCATAATGCCACAGTTAACTCGTAATTATAAAATTAAGTTAAATTCACAGACCCTCCTCATTTAAATATTCAAGTACTGACATAAGACAAATTATGGTGTAACATGATGATGCATAGCTAACAATGCTAGTGAACTTCTAATATCCCTGATTCTACCATCAAAAATTGAGATTACAGGCTGGTGCCACACCTACCTTGTGCAGAACTGGAATTAAATTCAAGAGATTTTGTTGTTGTTTGTTTGTTTTCAGTAGCCAAGCAATCTATTATGGAAATTTTATTTCCAGGCATCAATCTCAGTTCTAGACGGAATGCTTGCACACACAATATGACCGAGCTTAACATATCAAAATCTGAGCTGAACTGGAGGGATCTATCCAGACGGGATGTCTGTAATGTCATGCTGTACTCAAATGGTTCTCTGGGATGGTAGCACAGACGGCATTGGTTGAAGATCTTCACAGAACCCCTTTGTCCAACAACAAAATTGAATGTTACCCAATCCCAGGACTGGAAGTTTTATTTGATGATAAAAGATAGCTAGTTGGGCTCTGCCTTCTACATTAATTGGTGATTCACTTAAACTATAGTATATATATATATATATATATATATATATATATATATATATATATGGTTTAGAGCATCTAGTATGTTAGGCTTTCATATAATCCCTCAACTAACTCTCAATTGTAGTTCTTTTCTGCAGTATTTCTCCTTCATCTCCCTATTCTATCTTTGGTGTATCTATCTATGTGCTCCCTAGTGAGAGAGAATTAATATGAAATCCTTTGACTATAAAGTATTTTTGAAAGAATAATATTAGGGCAGCTTTGCTATCTTCCAGTGGATTCTAGTTAAAATGCGGACGCACATATCAGGTGGCTTGCTATCACTGGAAACTACAGCTCCATGTTCTATGGAGCTGTCTTCTTACTTCCACAGGTATCCTTACTAATGTCTACACTCACACAGATCATACCCACATGCATATGCACACATAAACACACGGGTAAGTCAAAAAATAATACTATCTTATATAATTTTCTTAAAAAGGAGGGAAAATAATAAGTAATTTGGAAAATATCGGACAGGAATCTGGAATATTATTGTTAGTTTAATTTTCTCAATAGGCAAAGGTAACACAAAGTTTTATTGAGGAATATATAAACATGAGTATGTTTCTGCTTCTATCAAGTTATCCTGTGACCTGCAAGGAGGTCAAAGAGCATTGATATGAAAATCTTCACAAATATAGTTAGGATCATGTAAAAGAGAGCTATGACTCCTGGGGATAAACTAATTCTAGAATTTATATAAAATATGAACATGGTTGTCTAATATTTTTATATACCTCAAAATTATTACAATAATTAGCAAATATAGAAAACTGAAAAGATACTACTCTATATTTTAATGTTAAAATAAAGATGACGATTTATGAATAAGAAATCATGAATAAATTGAAATGAATAATGAATTCATTGAAAAGCAAGTAACAGGATATTAATAAAACTGATTGCTTTCTACAAAGTCAGTAATTAGAAATAGAGACAAAAGGTAACTTTATATAGGGGAAGCCTAAGAGATATCATTCACGTTTATCAAGTAATCAAGTAGAGTGCCATCAATTATGTAACAGATTGAGTCATGTTTTGCAGTATTTTGAAATACAAAAGCATTGCACCATATCTATGACACTGCACAGATGCAGAGCTTGTATTCATTATGAGCAATCATCTGGTAAGAGGAATGTGGTGATCATAAGAGAGAATAATCTGTCTGTACAATTCCAATGACTCATGCCTCAGAGGTAAATTCAGATTGTTTCAAGCTTATGTCGACTAAAGATCTAATACATCATTATAATGTTTACAATTTTATTGCCTGTTCTGGGTAATAGGCAAAACTATTTTAAAAGTTATCTATGGATGAAAAGTTTAAATTACATTAATACTCATTTTTCTGACAAACTTCTTTTGATTACATGAATCGGTGTGGGCCATCCACAAGGCTGGAGAACCCTGACACCTGCTGTATTGCAAAAGAGAAGGATTCTCTCTACCCCCAGCACTATCAACTTACACCAGCTCCTGAATGTACAGTGGACCCTTGGAATGATCTACATGATCTTTGAGGCTATTGCTTAGACTACCACTCATTCCAACCACAGGATGTAGTCGAAATCACTGTCTAACCAACCAGTAAATTTTGTCCCGCTGTCCTACTTTTGTGGTTGTGGAGAGTGCTATCTGGCTGCTAGAGGTGAAAACACATCAATGCTCTCACCTTCATTGTACCTATTTAGCATGATTTGCCCACTGCCTAAAATTACCATTAGGGATAATCATCCACTTTCTGAAGATAACCTTTTCTGGTATAGAATCATAAACTTATAACGAATAGGATCATTTATAGAAAATTAGCCAGGGTCATTTCATGTTGACAGACTTGATTGAATACCAAGCCAGAGTAAAAACAGAAATATTTCTAAAACAGTTACTTAAAATTTTGTTTTATATATTTTTAGAGATATCTCTGAACCTTAAATAGTCATTAAAAGTCTTACATAAAAACTATGAGACACTTAGAAAGATTTACACACTAAAACAAACAAAAATAGTTGAGAGTATGATGTTTATATGATAGAAGAAAAAACATATTGAAAAAATTGAGATCTCCTATTTCTAAACATTCATTCTCCAGCCCAGCATTTTATAATATTTTATTTCCAGAGAAAGGCTGATTTTGTCTGGCATCTGACTGAACACTTGCAGTGGGAGTCATCGCTGCCTCTAAATTTGGCTTTGCGATCCTACTGCTGTTCCCTGAGTCACGGATGACTCCCTGGCTACTGCCTCATTATTACTCCCACCCCAGGGCTCTCTGTTTTAATCATTTGAAATTTTCTCTCTGCTGCTTGCTTGTTTTTTTAATTACATCAGCCTACTTATAACCTAAATGGGCTACCTTAATATTAATGATTAAAGGATAACATTCTACCCTCATGTTCTCTATAATTTGATTTGGCCACAAGCTATATTATATATATATATATATATATATATATATATATATATATATGAAATTTTATTAACATTGACCTTTTAATACATCCTTGAAGATTTTTCTTGTTTCTTAATTTATTAAATATGTTGTACTTCATTTTTAATATTAATGGAACAAGTATTAACCAATCAAAATTTACTTGCAATTGTAAAAAAATTGACATGGCACTTGCAATCTGGAAATGACTTGTGAGTTAACTAGTCCATAATCTTTGAGAAAAACAAAGATGTACATGTAGTAAAGTTTATATAACAGATAGTTAATAAAAATATTGATACTTTGCTAAAGAAAGATATGCCTTGTAAAAATGCAGCAAAATAATATTCGATGTGGTTTTCTCCCTACCATGCTGTAAAGATAGCATTTCTTCTTCTATTTTAATATCTAATCATAACAGTTTATAAAACTTAAGGGATCACAGTTATTTACCTGTGATTTTCATGTTCAATACTCTAATAAACACCAAGTGATTATTTACAATAAACCAGCATTCCATTTATTCTAAATATAATGTTGATTATCTTCAAACAATTGAAAAAAAAACAAGTATCATGATCTTTAAAATTATATTACCTTGATATACAGTCTCTAAATATTTTCTCCAAAAGCCTTTAAATGACTGCATAGAAAGATTTATGGGCACTTGTATGGCAATTTTCATTATTCTAGGATAATAGTGTATAACAATCTACTGGAAATAGTTTGTCTGTTTGTGTTTATACAGAAATCAGGATAGTATTCAAATTCCACTGAATGAGAGGGATAACATTCTCATCGTAAATGAAAAGAATGATCTCATGCAAAAATCTGTGATATACAGTTGGTACTTTTCAGGAGTTATTGAGCAACTGATTTTTATTAAATTGTGGATTTTATAATTGAGTGGTTCTTATAAACAAACAAAATTATAGATATGTTTTTCCAATGTTTACATTTTAGAAGCTAGAGTAACCCAAAATTTTGAATTGTATTTTTATATTTTAACAAATTGTACAGTGCAAAGTATCCTATGATATTTAAATAGATATTCAGAAGTTATCATGTACTCTGATTTCTTTACTCTGCCTATGAGCTCATTGTTTTTCCAACTCTTAATCATATACTTCACTATGCCAAATAACTAAAAACAGAGATATCAATTTAATTATCTCAACCTTTTTAATGCAAATATTGCCTAGATCTGTCATTATTTTTGAAAGCATTTTAATTGTTAAAGTAAACTCTAATAAGAGAATTTCATTTTTTTTGTGTTCCAGGGAAAGAAAATTATAATACAAGTGCTAATAATAACACTTTGCTCCTATTGAAATATCTACACTCATAACAGTAATGAGAGCATATGTAGTATGAGGAATGATTTTGGGCAAGATATATAAACTAACTTAGATATTAATTGGGACATAATTCATTATGATTAAATTATACACTTGTGTTAAAAACAGTATGAACTTCTCTTCAGACATAACTATTTTACATAAAATATTCCCTAGAGGTAAAATTATACTTATGTATAAACTGTATTGAGTGAACTAAATTATTGCCAATGAGTAAGAAGATGCTATTTATAGTTTGGTCTGTGTATATATAATTCTGTATAATATTAAATTCCCCATATATTTATATTATATATTTAGTATTTAATTGAAAAATAAAGAGCATTTCTTAGTACTTTTCTAACTTACAGATTTTGATATATGTTTTTCTAGGAGTTTGAATAAAAAAAAATCCCCATAGGCTCAGAGGTTTGAATGTTTAATCAACATAGAATGGCACGTTTTAAAAGGATTAGGGTTATGTGGCCATGTTGGAGAAATTGGAACTCTGTGTGTGAGCCTATAGATTTCAAAAACCCAAGTAATGCCCAGAATCTCTTTTACCAGTTCCTAAAGATCAGGATATAAAATTCTCATCTTCTTCTGTCTTTGTAACGTCATGTTCCCTGTCATAGTAATGGACTAAAACTGTGAAACTATAAACAAGACTCAATTAAATGCTTTGTTTTATTGAACTTTTTGTGATTATGGCATCCATTTACGGCAATAGAACATGGGCAAGAACTAACCTTCAGAAATAAAACACAATGGTCTTTAAACTTGGAACTAATACTTTATATTAGAAACAAATAATTAAATCTATTGCATATTTTAAAATATGTTTTAGTAAAATTGTTTTGATAGTAGTAACATAACAATCCCGATGACCTGGTAAAAAATAAATAGATGATTATAAACTTGGGGTAGTTGAAAACTAACTCACACAATTATTCCAGTTACTCTTAAGTATCAAGGTGCCACCACTTAGAATCACCTGTTAACAATAGTTGAAGAATAGTATTTATCTGGTTGTCCTGTGGGATAGTTAAATAAAACTGATCTCATTAGTAAACATGATAATAACTTCACTGAATGTAATAGAAATCATATACATTTGCCATTTATGACATGTCAATTGTTAATGGCTTGTTAGATATTAATTTAATAGCATGTGCAGATGTACGCTAATGAATAAATGGATTATTTCAGTTGAACTTTCAGACTTAATAAAATAGGAATACAAAAATATCCAAGTTAACAAAAAGTCAAATCAACATGTAAAATTGTTAAGAAGTGATATTCAAAAGACATTGAATGGTCACATAATATTTGCTTATGAAATATTGCTAATTATCAGAAAAATTGTAAGCATTAATAAATATATTGTAAATTCCCGAACAGTATGTATTATATCAAAAGTACCATAAATTACATTGAAAAGAAACCCAATGTATACAGATAATAGAAGTAATGTAAGGTTGTTATCTAGTTAGATATTTCAATAATCACCTTACTTGAAATCTACTTCCCACATGAGTCATTTTCAGCAATTAAAGAGATTATGGCAGGAGGGAGATAAGCTTAACAACAATCTGTCTTCAATAACCAAGTGCTTTTTTTTTTTTTATGATGAGAAAAAGATCATCCAGGGAACTCAATCCTGTGCTTAGGGCAGTTTGAGAAATACAAATGAGGGATCAATGATTGAGAGAAAGTGAAAAAGTTTCCCCAAAACAAACTGTCCCCTAGTGAAAAATTGAGCTACTTGTTACATTCATTTCGACTAGAAGAAGCTGGCCTGGACATCTGCTACCTTCCTGTGCTTCTTACTGCTCCAGATGGCAACATCTTACTATTCTCCAGAGGTCTGCTTCTGAAGAATAACAATGCCATGCTACTGAACATAATATTTTTACTTAAATATTTCACAGATATGGGATGGTGTTATTATAAATGATATTAGAAAAAAAATCCTTGTTCAAAACTCTGAAAAAATGTTAAAATGGAATAATATATCTATAATCCCAAATCAAATATCCAGAAAAAAATGGAAGAAAATACAAAAACAGAACATAAATCATAAGAATATTGAAAAACTTTCATCATAAAAAAATATGTCTCTATTCTGAAAATCTCAGACCTAATAAGTGGGCTGCAATTTTTCAGTATTTCATCAATTAGGTACCCATTTTCTTTCGCACTCTCAACAATATTTAAAAGTCCAAAGTTCAAAGCCTCTTCTGAGATTCATGAAAGTCAAAACATCAAATCACATACTTCCAACATACAGTGGCATAGAACATACAGTACCAGTCGAAAACATAGGGAAAGGATGCAGCATTTTCTCAGTGGATCAAAGCAAAACCCGAAAACCAGCAGGCAAACTCCGAACTCTGCATCTCAGTGTCAGATGTCAAAACACTCTTCAAATCTCCGAATTCTTTCAGCTTTGTTGATTGTAACACATTTCTTTCTCGAGGGTTGGTTCCACTCCCTGTCTCCTAGGAAGTCTGCTATAAGGAGAGACTCAGCCTGCCTGTCTTCCAGGAGGTCTACCATAATCAGGGACACAAGAGGCCTGCTCCAACTAGGGACATAGGATCTTTCTCCTAGCCAGCAATAGCACTACCTGCCTGACAGGAGGGCTACTCTAAGCCATTCCACAGAGGTCTACCTGCCTCCAAGGAAGGACAGGCTCCAGCAGAGACACACAAGCCAGTTATCACTAGAGATAACCAGATGGAGAGAACATAAGCAACAGAAGTCAATGTTATTTGGCACCATTAGACATATCAGTTCTTTGACATTATCATAGAAGTAAACTTCCTTAACTTAAAAAGAGATAGGCACAAATGTACAAGAAGCCAACAGAAGAACAAATAATAGATGGAACCAGAAAAAAAAATCCTCCCATCACCTAATGATCAAGACACTAAATGCACAGAACAGAGAAAGAACACATCAGCATGATCATTCACCAGGATCAAGGAAACTTCATGTCTGGGATGCAGGGATGATTCAATATATGGAAATCCATCATTATAACGTAGTATGTAAGCAAACACATGGAAAAAACCCCAGGATCATCTCATTAGATCGTGAAAAAGTCTATGGAAAGAGCAATTCTAAACTTCAGCACAACTTCATGTTGAAAATCTTGGGGAGATCAGGAATTTAAGGCACATAATTAGACATAATAAAAACAATATACAGCAACCAATAGCCAACATCAAATTAAATGGAGAGAAACTTGAAGTACTCCTACTAAAATCAGGGACAAGACAAAGCTGCCTGCTCACTTCAGATTCTATCTAGAGCAATTAGACAAGAAGATGAGGTCAAAGGGAGATGAACCGAAAAGGAAGATGTCAAAGTATCACTATTTGCAGATGATATGATAGCATAAATAAGTGACTCAAAAATTTCTGTACCAGAAAACTACAACTCTAGCAAAGTACCAGGATATAAAATTAATTTAAAAATATCAATAGCCTCCCTTTATACACAGGATAAATAGGACAAGAAAAAATTAGGGAAACAACACTCTTTTCAGTAGTGACAAATAATATTAAATATCTTGGTATATACTCTATCCAAGCAAATGAAAGATTCACATGACAAGAATTTCAATCCCTGAAGAAAGAAATTGAAGAAGACCTCAGAAGATAGAACAATCATCTCCCATACCTATGAATCAGTAGGATTAACATAGTGAAAATGGCCATCTTACCAAAAGCAATCTACAGAGTCAATAAATTCCCATTAAAATTCCAACAAATTTCTTAACAGGCATAAAAAGAGCAATTCTCTACTTCATATGGAAAAAAATAACTTTAGTATAGCCAAAACAATTTTTAACAATAAAAGAACTTCAGGGAGAATCACCATCCCTGCTCTCAAGCTGTCCTACAAAGTAATAGTGATAAAAATTTCAAAGGAATGATGCAGAGACAGACAGGTCAATGAATGGAATAGAATTGAAGACCCAGAAATAAGTTCACACACGTACAGACAGTTGCTCTTTGACAAAGAAGCCAAAACCATACAATGGAAAAGAGAAAGCATTTTCAATAAATGATGCTGGTCACATGTAGAAGAATGCAAATTGATCCATATTCATCACCTTGTGCAAAGCTCAAGTTTAAGTAGATGAAGGTCCTCCACATAAAACCAAATACACTGACTCTAATAGAAGACAATGTGGAAAAAAGCTTCGAATGCCCTGGCACAGTGAAAAATTTCCATAATAGAAAGAACACCAATGGCTCAGACTCTAAGATCAACAATTGACAAATGGGACCTCAGGAATCTTTTAAAAGATTCTGTAAGGCAAAGACACTGTCAATAAGATAAAATGACAATCTACAGATTGGGGAAAGATCTTCACTATGTCTGATAGATGTATCTGTATTCTGGCTGTTCCTCAGAAAATTGGAAATAAATCTACCTGAAAACCCAGTTATACCACTCCTGGGCATATGCACAAAAGATGACCTACCCTCCCACAAGGACATGTGCTCCACTATGTTCATAGCAGCCAGAAGCTGCAAACAACCCAGATGTCCCTCAACCAAAAAATGGATACAGGAAATGTGGTTCATTTACACAATGGTATACTATGAGGAAATCATGAATTTAGTAGGTAAGTAAATGGAATAATTTATAAAGAAACAAGAAAATATCATCCTGAGTGAGGTAACCCAGAACCAGACTTAAATACATGATATGTACTCACTGATAAGTTGATGTTAGCCAAAAAGGTTCAGAAAACTCATAACATGACTCGTAAACCATATGAAGCTTAACAAGAAGGAAAGTCCAAGTGTGGATTCTTCAATCCCACTTAGAATGGAGAAAAAACAATTGTGATAGGCAGAGGGAGGGAGAGACCTGGGTGTGAAAGAGGAGCAGGAGGGGAAAAGTGGGGCAGGATCAGGTATGTGTGGAGACAGGAGTGAAGCCCAGAGGGCCAGTAAACTGGATAGAAATAAGTAGCAGTGTGGGGTTAGGAGGCAGAATGGAACCTCTAGAAAGGCCTAGACGCCTGGAATGTGAAAGACTCCTAGGAACCAATGGGAATGACCTTAGCTGAAATACCCAATAGTAGGGAGATGGAAACCAAAGTGCTCACCTCTAGTAGATAGACATAGTACCCACTTGAGATATGATGCCACCTATCCATCTTGTAAATTCTTGACCCAGTATTATTCCTGTCCAAAGGAAATGCAGGGGCAAAAATGGAAGAGACTGAAGGAAAGGCCATCTAGAAACTGCCTGAACTTGGAATCCATCCCACACACAGGTCCCAAACTCTGACACTACTACAGAGGCCTGCCATGTCATGCTTGCAGACAGAACCCTAGCATGACTGTACTCTGAAAGGCTCTACTAACAACTGGCTGAGACACATGTAGATAATTACATCCAACCACTGAATTGAAGTAGGGGAACCCCTATGGAAGGGTTAAGGGAAGAACTGAAAGAGTTGAAGGGGACTGCAAGCCCATAAGAAGACCAACAATGTCAGCTAACACAGGCTCCTCAGAGATCCCAGAGGCTAAGCCACCAAACAAACAGCATAAATGGAGTGACCCATGGCCCCCAGTACAAATGTAGCAGAGAACTGCCTTGTCTGCTCTCAGGGGGAAAAGATGGGCTTAATAACATAGAATCTTTATCCTACAAGAAAGAGGGGGTGCCTACAGGGTGAGGGAGGAGTGGGTAGATGGGTAGGGGAACCACCTTTTCAGAAGAAAAGGGAAGGGTGGATGGGGTGAAGAACTCATGGAGGAGTGACCAGGAAGGGGGCAACATTTGAATTGTAAAGAAATAAAATAATTAATATAAAAAAGAATTGAAGATTAAAAAGTAACATGTATCTAAGAAAATATATCTTTGCTATTCTTTATTAAAACCAATTTTTCAGAAAATATTAAAATTAAAAAAAATAACATTCACTTTGCCTATACTAATCATTACTCTTCAGGCCATTATGGACATTGCTTTGCCTATGTGCCCACTACAGTAACTACGATGATCACCTTTCTTTGGTGACTCAGTGCTGCCTGTCTCCTAACCCATGCTACCTTGGGGCCCAATTAAATCCATTACATTTACTTCATAGCACTAAGCAGTAGCACCTCCAACCCTCAATTCTGGCAAAAAGAAAACTGAAGTTTCTCAAATGTACTGGTGCTCCTCATAAGACTGCATCATATAGGACTAGTAAAGAACATGTCTTCTAGTCCTTTCTATTGTGAAGGAATATTCTTTACCCAGCATCCTACTCTAACATGCTAACCTTCCCAGCCTTAAAGTCCTTTCATCAGCACTAAGCCAAGGACTATCAAGCATCTTTAACTCCTTTTCAGTAAGCAAGGTTTGGACAGTGCTTCTGCCAAGCATTCAAACAAAGTTTTGACTCTCTCTCTCTCTCTCTCTCTCTCTCTCTCTCTCTCTCTCTCTC
>JADRCD010166399.1:25352-47477 GCA_019843815.1 Montemys delectorum
TCTCTCTCTCTCTCTCTCTCTCTCTCTCTCTCTCTCTCTTTCTCTCTTTCTCTCAATATATGTACAATATATATTAGCGTGTATATGTATATTAATATATGTGTGTGTGTGTGTCTGTGTGTGTCTATGTGTAAGCATATGTGTATTACCAGTGTGAACATCCATAGTAAACCTAGACTCTCCACTCAGTTGATGCATACCAACTTAGTCAACCCTACCATGTTTTATGTGCCTCCCACCATTATCACATGCTCTTGAATTTTATTCTTTTATATATTCCCAAGACTTCTGCTTGAATATATTAGCAAACTCATTAAGCTGTTTAGTAGGGTAGTGTACCTCCTCATAGACTACATGTTTTATCTTCTTTCTAAGAACCTCTTTTCCCTTATCATGGCTATATTTCTAGAGACAACTATGGTGGTCCCTGGAGAAATCAGTGTTGCCTTGACTGGCATCTCTGTCAGAGAATGGCGCTGCTTGTTTATCAGATGATGAAGAATTTGTCTCCTCTGTTAAATGTGGAAAAGGCATTATTTTATGGGTTGGAGTGAATGTGTGCCTTCCACTGAGGATAGAAAGACCACTTCCTCAGGTGAGATAAATCTGTCAGAATCTTAGGATTCAAAGTTCTCAGACATAATAATAGATTCCTCCCACGCATGTTCATTCTAAGTTACAGCATCATATTTGTGTGTGTGTGTGAGTGTGTGAGTGTGTGTGTGTGTGTGTGTGTGTGTGTGTGTATGTATATATATTTATATATAAAACTAATACACTTATTTGGTTTTTGGTTTTTTTTAGATGTAGTTTTAAGGTGACACGAAATAATAGAAATCGCACTACTGTAGCCTTAGAACAAAAGGAAATTTGAATGTTCTCTAATAACTTTAAAATAGAGACTCAGAGAGCACTATGAATTCACAAGTCATTCAATACCCATTTATATGAATTTTTTACATGAATTATTTTTTAGAAAAAGGCAATAATCTGGATATAAGACCTCCAGTTAACAATCCAGCACTGTGAAGCTTAGGGAAGGGTGATGTTTATGGATAGTTTGTCGTACATTCTAACATTCTGTGATATATCCTCGTTCTGATCCAAGCAATGCAACCCAAAGTATCATATAGTAGAATATTCTATTTCAGTATTCAATAAAAATTAGTGAACAAAAATTTTGCTTATAGTCCTTTCACAACCATGTTGTACCTTTCCCTAGAAAACCAAGTACCAGCCTGAGAATATTTACTCTGACAGAGAACAGCTGCAAATGATTGTGATTTTTAAAGAAAACTAAAGGAATAGGGAAAGTTGTTTCAAATGCCCAAGTCTAAGTCATTATTTTAATTGGAGCTAATCTCTATAGTGGAGACCAGGATTTGGAACTCAGGGAAAACACAATTGTTTTGTTGCATAGAAGACAAAGTTAAGAACAAGAAAGATTAAGATAATTGAAATCTGCAAAGACAAGAAGCAAAAGTAAGCAGAAAAATGTCTTGAAAAGAGTTCCAAAAATAAATAAGAGGAATGCACTGAAGTGTTTGACTGAATACTAAGCTGAACATGAATATAATAAAATGCTAGAGGCCATGCAAAGGAAAATTGCTTGAGAGCAAAAGCTTCAGTTATTCTTAAAACCCTCATAGAGTTGGGAAATATTTAATGTTACTCTAGCAAGAGTGTAGAAATTTCATTTAAGCTGTGACCTTGAGCACATATCTCACAACTATGCCTTAGGAGTTCTATAGAACAAAATGTACTCAGTGTAGACAATGCCTGTTAGTAAAACTTGAATAAAAGGATTGAATTCATGAAAATCAGCTGAAATGCCTCAAAAACTGATTTTAAAACTCTACAGAAAAATAAATGCTAATATAACAACATAATGCCTTACTCCCAATTAAATAAAAACATAGATACATGAAATTCAGGAGGGGAGAACATTTAACTTAAATATATTTTAAATCATAAAAACAAACCTAGAAATGGCTAGGAAATTCTTTTTAAATATCTGATCTATAATGGTAGTAAATTTTGAATTGGCTAGCAAATACTTTTTTAAATAAAAAAGTCACTGTGTACAGTTACATTATTACATCACAAAATGGAGTTTTTAAGGAACTTGCTCATATGAAAAAATAGCACCAAACTGCATCTTTTCATGTCATTTAACAGAAGTCCTCATTTAATCCTTACATTAACATACAAAGGGGAACAAACTGAATAGTGGACAACTGCTCAGATTGCATAGAAAATATAAGCCACCAGAAAATAGCAACATCAAGAAATTTTGATGTTCTTGAGGAGGAATGAGGTTGAAACCACAGCTGAATTCCTACAGGCTGAGTAGACTCCTCTGAAAGAGTCCCTAGACCACTCCAGTGGGAGGAAAACTCCCTTCTGATGTGTTAGCAATCTTTATGTTCTCTAAGGTTGGTATCATGTAAATCCCATTATGTTTTCTTAAAGCATATTAAAATGAAAACAAGTTTTAATATTTTAGAGAACTCTATTCTTCTTGACAATATTTGCATTAAGGAAACAATGTTTTTCCTGTACTGCACTGGAGTTGTTCGAGAGCCTAAGATAACTGGTGGATGAGAAAGAGTTGTCCTGCTCCAATTAAGCCTTACCTCTGAGGAGAAGGAGTTATATCACTTTTACTCTTTCAAGTTAATCTTTCCCAGAACGTGATCAGCACTATGAAATCCCCATAGGGATAGGATGTTTGAACCTAATCAAAGAATTTGCAATTTTTCTTTTCACCTTGCTTTAAAAAGACAGTAATAAGGATCTATGAAGAACATTTCTTCATTCTTAGTGTTCATTATACAGCAAAAGAATCAAATTTACCTAGTGTACATGGGCTGGTGTGTTGATCAAGTTTTTCTCCACTTGACATAATCAGGAATCATCAGAGAACAAAGAACTCTTTCAATATGATCTATCAGATTTGCCTAAAGACAATCTTCTGATTCATTTTCTGTTATCATGAGCTTTCAAAGAAGCTTTACCAAAGACTTAATTGCTCCTGGAAGCTGAGTATGGAATTATGGTTTATGGAGCAATATAGAACATATATTAAAATTACCTCATCTCATTTTTTTAGATGTTAGGAGTACATAATTTAGTTAATATTCTTTGAAATGAAGAAAATGTACATTTTCATAAAATTATATGCATATTTATAATTTCATAAAGCAATTACCATTTAATCTTAACTGAGCAATGAGATTTGTGCATAGACCTCACATAAACTCCCAGAATATTTAATAAAATAGTAAACAACAGTATTTCACAGAACTGAAAACAAAGTATGAGTATTGTTCAATTGATACATTGCCTACTATTTCATGAGTTCTTACAATCAAGCCATTTAACACATATCTGTCTTACTATATGAGAAATACTGTATATTTTACAATGCTTCCACATCATTTGAATTGCATTGCACATGTAGACTCCTAGAGCAGTCGGTTTCTTTCAGTTTTACCAAAGCAATATTTACTTGCCAGAAATAATACAACTATTATCAATGGTATAAATCATAAATCTGTAACCTTTTTTTGGAGAAAAGAAAAGCATAAAACAAGGTAATTCCACCTATTTTATCAAATCTCAGGAAAACTATATAAACTTATCAAAATGGCACTTAATACTCATTGTCCACAGATTCATCAAAATTTCCAGCCCCCATAATACAGGTGTGCATATGAAGAACCTCTAGGGATATTGTTCAGGTTACTACTTTCATTTTTCTAGAGCTTTAAAGAATACATTAAATTTGCTTAATTATGGTTTTGTCTTAGTCTATATATACTCATCATATATTTCTGTTTCAAAGATATTTATCTTAACCTCAGGGTTTTCTTCTAGAAGAAACCTTTTTTTAAATCTTTATTTTTGTTCTATTATAGTTTGCAGATTTATATTGAAAAATAGTGTGGTATGAGCTCTTAGACCCCGAGAAGGCAAAGGTAAAACTGCTAATGAAATCTCAGTCTGTTAGGATATACACCATGTATTCAAGTAACTGGAGCATCTGAGGTGAAGAAAACTGGATCATGGGAAAAACACATGGCTTGCTTTTCAAAATAAATTTAGAATATAAAAACAAAAATAGAAAAAATATTTCATAATTGTGTCTAAATATGTCATATTTTATTACATATAATAACAGTCCTATATACGCCCAACTGATATTTTATAAAAAATTGATGTTACTTACTTTATTAAAGAGTATCTTAACAATTAAACAATTGTGATATTGTCTAAAAGAATGGAATAAGATGTAGGTGATGGTAAGAGGTTGTGATGTTTAATTGCTAAAATATAATCAGGCTATCTATTTATGCTTCTTAATAATGATATGATTTGAAAAGTACATATTTCATGCAACATATTCAATACATTAAATTTTATGTATTCATCTATGTATTTATGACCCACAAATTTACTACTTGCATTAAACTTATTTATTTTCCCCAGAATACTAAAATTACATAGAGTACACTTAAGAGAATGTCCCATGTTCAGGAGAAGACAGCCATAACAAAGCTAACTACATCATATTTTTGAAGACTTTTGAGATAATATTGCTTTATTAGAGCATTTTGGGTACTTACCTTTTAGTTGTATAATATGGTTTCTATTTGGTGTTTCTGTGGGTTTTGTGTCCATTTGTGTGAGTGTCTTTTGTTTTATTTTTCTTTCCTTGTTTCCCTCTTTTTATTCTGTTTTTGTTTGTTTGACTGTTTGATTTCTAAAGTGAGAGGAAAAGAAGGGTATGGGGTTGGTTGGGGTTGGGAAGGATATGGGACAAGCTGGAAAAAGCATGAATCAGAATATAGCACATAAATTTTTTTCAATAAAAAAATAAAATAAATAGAGAATTCTTTGTTTAGCTCTATGCCCCATTTTTTAATAGGGTTATTTGGTTCTCTGGAGACTGACTTCTTGAGTTCTTTGTATATATTGGATATTAGCCCTCTATCAGATATAGGGTTGGTAAAGATATTTTCCCAATTTGTTGGTTGGCGTTTTGTCCTATTGACAGTGTCTTTTGCCTTACAGAAGCTTTGCAACTTTATGAGGTCCCATTTGTCAATTCTTGATCTTATAGCAGAAGCTATTGGGGTTCTCTTCAGGAAATTTTCCCCTGTGCCTATTTGCTCGAGGTTCTTCCCCACTTTACTTTCTATTAGTTTCAATGTATCTGGTTTGATGTGGAGGTCCCTGATCCACTTGGACTTGAGCTTTGTACAAGGAGAAAGGAATGGGTTGATTTGCATTTTTCTACATGTTGACCGCCAGTTGAGCCAGCACCATCTGTTGAAAATGCTGTCTTTTTTCCACTGTATGGTTTTAGCTCCTTTGTCAAAGATCAAGTGACCATAGGTGCATGGGTTCATTTCTGGGTCTTCAATTCTGTTCCATTGATCTACCTGCCTGTCACTGTACCAATACCATGCAGTTTTTATCACAATTGCTCTGTAGTACAGCTTAAGGTCCAGGATTGTGATTCCACCAGAGGTTCCTTTATTGTTGAGAATAGTTTTGGCTATCCTGGGTCTTTTGTTATTCCAGATGAATTTGCAAATTGCTTTTTCTAAGTCTGTGAAGAATTGAGTTGGAATTTTGATGGGGATTGCATTGAATCTGTAGATTGCCTTCGGTAAGATGGCCATTTTTACTATATTAATCCTGCCAATCTATGAGCATGGAAGATCTTTCCATCTTCTGAGATCTTCTTCGATTTCCTTCTTCAGAGACTTGAAGTTCTTGTCAAACAGATCTTTTACTTGCTTAGTTAGAGTTACACCGAGGTATTTTATATTATTTGTAGCTATTGTGAAGGGTGTTGTTTCCCTAAATTCTTTCTCTGCCTGTTTAACCTTTGTGTAGAGGAAGGCCTCTGATTTGCTTGAGTCAATTTTATATCCAGCTACCTTGCTGAAGTTGTTTATCAGGTTTAGGAGCTCTCTGGTGGAATTTTTGGGGTCACTTAAGTATACTATCATATCATCAGCAAATAGTGATAATTTGACTTCTTCCTTTCCAATTCATATCCCTTTGATCTCCTTTTGTTGCCTAACTGCTCTGGCTAGAACTTCAAGTACAATATTGAATAGGTAGGGAGAGAGTAGGCAGCCTTGTCTAGTCCCTGATTTTAGTGGGATTGCTTCAAGTTTCTCTCCATTTAGTTTGATGTTGGCTACTGGTTTCCTGTATATTGCTTTTACTATGTTTAAGTATGGGCCTTGAATTCCTTAGTCATCAGGGAATTGCAAATCAAAACAAATCTGAGATTCCACCTCACACCAGTCAGATTGGCTAGGATAAAAGACTCAGGTGACAGCAGATGCTGGAGAGGCTGCGGAGAAATAGGAACACTCCTTCATTGCTGGTGGGATTGCAAACTGGTACAACCACTCTGGAAATCAGTGTGGTGGTTCCTCTGGAAATTGCACATAGTTTTACCAGAGGACCCAGCCATACCACTCCTGGGCATATACCCACAAGATGCTCCATCATGTAATAAGGACACATGCTCCACCATGTTCATAGCAGCCTTATTTATAATAGCCAGAAACTGGAAACAACCCAGATGTCCCTCAACAGAGGAATGGATACAGAAAGTGTGGTACATCTACACAATGGAGTACTACTCAGCTATTAAAAACAATGAATTTTTAAAATTCTTATGGAAATGGATGGATCTGGAGAGTATCATCCTGAGTGAGGTAACCCAATCACAAAAGATCACACATGGTATGCATTCTTTAATAAGTGGTTATTAGCCCAGAAGTTTGGAATACAGGAAGAACGACGCACAAGCCACAAGAAACTTTAGAAGAAGGAAGACTATAAGGTGGACATTTCATTCCTTATTAAAAAGGGGAATCAAACACCCACAGAAGGAGTGGCAGAGATTAACTATGGAGCAGAGATGGAAGGAAGGACAAGCATATAGCTATCTCCTAAGAGGCTCTGACAATACCTGACTAATACAGATGTAGAGGCTCACAGCCATTCATTGAACTGAGTACATGGTCCCTAATGAAGGAGTTAGAGAAAGGTTCTATGGAGCTGAAGGGTTTGCAGCCCCTTAGGATGAACAACAATTACTAACTAGTACCCTCAGAGCTCCCAGGGAGCCAACCACCAATCAAGGACTATACAGGGTGGGATTGAATGTACTGGAAGCAGGTATATAGTAGAGGATTGCAAATTCGATCATCAATAGGAGTAAAGGACCTCGGCCTTGTGAAGCTTTTGTGCCCCAGTGTAGGGGAATGCCAGGGCCAATAAGTGGGAGAGGGTGGGGTGGCAGGCATGGGGAAGGGGGAGGCAAAAGGGGTTTGTTCTTGCTTTTGTTTGTTTGTTTGTTTGTTTGTTTTGGAGGGGAAGATGGGAAAGGGAAAATGTACATGTAAATAAAGAAAATACCTAATTAAAAAAAATGTAAATAAAGAAAATATCTAATGGAAAAAAATAAAATAATTTGTTTTTAAATTTGGTTTAATTAATTTATTTTTTAGCATATTTATTTTACATCCCACTCACTAACTCACTAACCCCTTCCTAGTCACCTCCTTCTAAAACTCATCCTCCCTCCACCCTCCCCTTCTCTTCTGAGCCAGTGTCCCTCCAAACCCCCTCAGTGACCCCAGACCCTGTCACTTTAGGTCTCTTCCAGGCTAGCTGCTTCCTCTCACACTGAGGCCAAACAAGGCAGCCCAGCTAGAAGAAAATTTCTCACAATAGCAGTGTTCAGGGCCCACATGAAGGTCAAGCTACACATCTCCTTCCTATGTGCGGGGAGGCCTAGAACCAGCCCTAGTATGTTCTTTCATTGGTTGTTCAGTCACTGAGAGGCTTAGGGTTTAGGTTAGTTGATTCTGTTGGTCTACCTGTGGAGTTCCTATCCCTAGAAGGACCTGCAATCCTTCCTCCTATTCTTCCACTGCTTGGCTGTGGGTATCTGTATCTGTCTGTGTCAGCTGGTGTGTGGAGCCTCAGAGGACAACATGCTCCTGTTCACAGGCATTACGGAGTATCATCATCATTAATAGTGTTAGGGATTGGTGTTTGCCCAGGGGATGGTTCTCAAGTTGGGCCTGCTTTTAGTTTGCCATTCCCTCAATTTCTGCTCCCTCTCCCTTGCCTGCATTATTTGTAGACAGGATAAATTTTGGGTTGAAATTGTTGAAGGCGGGTTGATGTCTTGATTGCTCCACTGGGGTTCCTGTCTGTCTACAGGAAGTGGCCACTTCAAGTTCCATATCCCCAGTATAGTTACAACTTATATATAAAGAATCACAAGATTCTATAAGTCATCAGAGCAAATGTAAATAATTGAAGAATAGATAATTAATGTAATATATGCAATGTGGCTTATAACCTCTATAAAGAAGAATGAAGCTATAATTGCTTGTAGGAACATAGATCTGTATATGATCATGAATGATATATATTGTCCACTTTCTTGTATATATAGAAGAGTGGCAAAATTAATAGATAGACTCAAAATAGAAAATACAAGTACTAAAGAAAAGAAAAAAACAGAGAGGGAGGGAAAAAAGTAATAGAACTTGAAAAAGTTACCAAATTATATTTCATGCTAGCATAGAAATATGAAGTTGATGTATATAAGTAAATACTTACTTTATAAAAGATAATATATATCAAAGCTAAGTAGCATAACACATGCATGCTCTCTCTTAGGAGGTTATTACAAAAACTCATAAGTTAAAAGTTAGGGTGGCCTACATAGTATATTTGAAAGGACAACCTGCTATTCATAGTAAGCATATGTCTCAAAGGGTGGAAAAAAAGGTCAACACTTTGTGTGAGAGCAATTAGCATTCACATGATGGCTTAAGATCTTTGTGTTACAAACATTAAATAATTCCCCTTCTTATTTCAGCATAGTTAGACTCTTGAGATAGTCTCATCTTTCCTTCATTTGAAATAGACTTTTTGTTTGATTGTTTGTTTGTTTGTTTTTCGAGACATAGTTTCTCTGCTGTCCTGGAACTCACTCTGTAGACCAGACTGTCCTTGAACTCAGAAATCCGCCTGCCTCTGCCTCCCAAGTCCTGAGATTAAAGGTGTGCACCACCTAGCCAGGCAGTGGTGGCATATGCCTTTAATCCCAGCACTTGGGAGGTAGAGGAAGGCAAATTTCTGAGTTCAAGGCCAGCCTGGTCTACAGAGTGGGTTTCAGGACAGCCAGGGTTACTCAGAAAAACACTGTCTCAAAAAACTAAAAAAAAAAAAAAAAAAGGTGTACACCACCACTGCCCACCCAGTTGAAGTAGACTTAATTGAAATCTTCCAAAGTTTTCAAATTTCTTTAAGTTGTTTATATCAATAAGAATTACTCTGCCACCATAGGTAGGTCAGAATGATGTTTAAGTTACATCTACCCAGAGCCTTCATCCCTAGGCACTATAGTTCCCTGTTATAGAAGGTACTCTGCAAGATGCCAAAGAAGAAAAATAAACACAAACCCAACTGCAAACTCTTCAACCACATTGATGACCTGACTCCAAGGTATGCTGGTTGAGCATACCATGTGTGCTGGTAGCACAAAGCTTGGTGGGAATAACCAATCAATAACTGATTCATTAAAGGACCACTCCATGAGGTGCAACCATCTATGGCACTGTTTATGTGGAATGGAAAAACAACTGAGAATAATTAGACCAGGGACCAAGAGGAAAACCAAACAGTACAATTCTGTTAAAGGAATGTAGCAATAATGTGACTCTGAATGATATTCTGCTGTACTTATGGATCAATACCTTGCTCAGCAATCATCAAAAAAGCTTCCTCCCACAGTAGATGGGGGGAAAAAATCACCAGACTCATAGACAGACATTATGCAGGGAGTGAGAGATCTTGGAACACTCAGTCCCAAACGGGATATATCCATTATATCTCTCCCTTGAGTGTCCAAGTAAATTTGTGAAAGTGTAGAGAGATAGAACTTAAGATCAAGAGAGGATGGAGGACAGTATGAAGCCTTATTTTCTCCCTCACTGGAGTTACAAATCAATGTTAAGGGCAGTTCCTAGGCCTAGCAACAAATAGCCAACAGCAAAATAACTCAAAGACATCTTTGGATATTCTTCATTGTTACACAAGCTATTCATTTATTTCACTTATAACAAAATTTTATTATTTTATACTTTTACTTGTTGATTTTAAATTTGTTTGTTTTACATATTTTTTTGATATATTTCATGGCTTCTGGTTTTCTACATTGTGTGATTCCTGTGTGTGCTAATGTGTGTCTTTGTGTCTATATGCATTTTTAGGTTTCTACTTTGGCACTTTTTCTTCTATTAATTTGTTGTGTTTTACTCCGATATGTTGGTTTGTTTTATTCTATTTTTTAATTATTTTATTATTCTTTGCATGGCTGATGTTTTTCTAAAAATAGGCAGGTAGATGAAGATGGTAGAGTAGAATTAGGGAAGATCCTGGAGGAGTGAGAGAAAGAAAAAACAGTAAATCTGAATACATTTTTAGAAAATAAATCTATCGTCTATTTTTTCTTTTTTAATTTATTTTTTACACTATATATTCGATCCCCCACCCCCCAGATCCACCCTTTGACTGGTCCACACGCCATACCCTCCTCACCTCACCTGACTTCTAAACTCCCTGGGGCCTCCAATCTCTTGAGGGTTAGGTGCATCATCTCTGAATGAAAAGAGACCCAGAAGTTCTCTACTGTATGTGTGTTGGGTCCTCATATCAACTGATGTATGCTGTCTGTTTGGTGGTCCAGTGTTTAATAGATCTTGGGGGTCTAGATTAATTGAGACTGCTGGTCCTCCTATAGGATCGCTCTTCTTCAGTTTCTTCCAGCTTTCCCCTAATTCAACAACAGGGTTCAGCTGCTTCTGTCTGGTTGGATGCAAATATCTGCATCTGACTCTTTCAGCTGCTTATTGGGCCTTTTGGGATGGGGGCGGCAGTCATGATAGGTTCATTTTTGTGAGTGTTCCATAGCTTCAGTAATAGTGTCAAGCCTAGTGTCATCCCCTAGAGCTTGATCTCACTGTGGACCTGTCATTGGACCTTCTTTTCATCAGGCTCCTCTCCATTTCCATCCCTGTAATTCTTTCAGACAGGAGCAATTATGGGTCAGAGATGTGTCTGTGGGATGGCAATCTCATCCCTGACTTGATGCCCTGTCTTCTTGCTGTAAGTGGGCTCTATACGATCCCTCTCCCTACTGTCTGGCATATCATCTAAGGTCCTTCCCTTTGATTCCTAAAAGTCTCTTACCTCCCATGTCTCTGGTGCATTCTGGATGGTCCCCACAACCTCCTGTTTTCAGAGGTTGCCTGTTTCTATTCTTTCTGCCAGCCCTCAGGGCTTCAGTCCTCCATCACCCAGTACAAGATCATGTTCCCCTCTCCCTCCATCCTCCCTACACCCCCCCACCCCCGTCAACTTACTTTCCCTCCCAGGTCCCCTCCTCCCTCCCCATTTGTGATTGTTTTCTTCTCTCCCCCAAGTGGAACTGAGGCATCCTCACTTGTGCACTTCAGCTTGTTGATCTTTTTGACTTCTGTGGACTGTATCTTGGGTATTCTAGGTTTTTTTGTTTTGTTTTGTTTTGTTTTTTGGCTAATATCCACTTATTAGTGAGTACATATCATGCACCTTGTTTTGGATCTGAGTTACCTCAATCAGGATGATATTCTCTAGTTCCATCCATTTGCCTGTAAAACTCAGGATATCCTTGTTCTTAATAGCTGAGTAGTATTCCATTGCATAAATGTACCACATTTTCTTTATCGATTCTTCTATCATAAGACATATAGGTTGTTACCAGCTTCTGGCTATCACAAAGAAAGCTGCTAAGAACATACTGGAACACGTGCTTCTGTGGCATGGTGGGATTCTTTTGGGTATATTTCCAAGAGTGGTATAGCTGGGTCTTCAGGTAGATCTGTTTCCAATTTTCTGAGGAACCTCCAGATTGATTTCCAGAGTGGTTGTAACAGTTTGCAATCCCACCAGCAAAGGAGGAGTGTTCCTCTTTCTCTACATCCTCTCCAATATGTGTTGTCACCTGAGGTTTTGATCTTAGCCATTTTGGTTGGTGTAAGGTGGAATCTCAGGGTCGTTTTGATTCACATTTCACTGATCACTAAGGACTTTGAACATTTCTTTAGGTGCTTTTGGTCATTCAACATTCTTCAGTTGTGAATTCTCAGTTTAGTTATAAACCCCATTTTTAATTGGGACTTTTTGGTTTTTGGTGTTTAACTTCTTGAGTTTTTTATATATTTTGTATATTCTCCCTCTGTTACATGTAGGGTTAGTGAAGATTTTTTTCCCAATCTGTAGGTTGCTGAGTTTTCTTATTGACTATGTCCTTTGCCTTTCAGAAGCTTATCAGTTTCATGAGGTCCCATTTATCAACTCTTGATCTTAGAGCATAAGCCATTGAAGCTCTGTTTAGGAAATTCCCCCTATGTCAATGAGTTCAAGGCTTTTTCCTACTTTCCCTTCTATTAGATTCAGTGTATCTGGTTTTATGTTGAGGTCCTTGATCCGCTTGGACTTGAGCTCTGTACAAGTTGACAAATATGGGTCTATTTTCCTTCTTCTACATACAGACAGCCAGTTAGACTAGCACCACTTACTGAAAATGCCATTGTATACTTTTGGTGTCTTTGTCAAAGATCAAGTAGCCATAAGTATGTGGTTTTAATTCTGAGTCTTCAATTCTATTAAATTGATCAACATGTCTGTCTCTGTACTAATACCATGCAGTTTTTATCACTGCTGCTCTGTAGTAAAGATGGAGGTCAGGGATGGTGATTCCCCCAGTTGTTTTTTTATTGTTATGAATTGTTTTTGCTATTTTTTTTCTTTCCAGATGAATTTGAGAATTGCTCTTTCCATGTCTTTGAAGAATTTTGTTGGGATTTTGAAGGGGATTGCATTGAATCTATAGATTGCCTTTGGTAGGATGGCCATTTTTACTATGTTAGTTCCACCAATCCATGAGCACAGGAGATCTCTCCATTTTCTGAGATCTTCTTTGATACCTTTCTTGAGAGACTTGAAGTCATTTTCATACAGGTATTTCTCTTGTTTGGTCAGAGTTTTGCCAAGATATTTTATATTATTTGTGGCTATTATGAAGGCAGGTATTTTCCAAAGTTTCTTTCTCAGCCTGTTTATCCTTGGTATAAAGGAAGACTACTGATTTTTTGAGTTAATTTTATATCTTGCCACTTTGCTGAAGTTGTTTATAACCAGGAGAAGTTCTCTGGTAGAATTTTTTGGGTTGCTTATATATATGTGCAGATAATATATATAATATATATAATATATAATATATATAATATATATTATCTGCACATAGTGATATGTTTATTTCTTCTTTACCAATTTGTATCCCCTTGATCTCTTTTTGTTCTTTTATTGTTCTAGCTAGTATGTCACATAGTATATTGAATAAATACAGGGAGAGTGGATATCCTTGTCTTGTTCCCGATTTCAGTGGGATTGCTTCCAGTATGTCTCCATTTAATTGATATTGGCTGTTGTGTTACAGTAAATTGCATTTATTATTTTTAGATATGGGTCTTGAATTCATGATCTCTCCAATACTTTTTAACATGAAGGGGTGTTGTATTTCATCAAATGCTTTTTTCTGTATCTAAGGAGATGATCATGTGATTTTTTTCCTTTGAGTTTGTTTATACAGTGGATTATGTTAATAGATTTTCATATACTAACCTTGCATCCCTGGAATGAAGCCCACTTGATTGTGGTGAATGATGGTTTTAATGTGTTCTTTGATTCAGTTTGCAAGAATTTCATTGAGTATTTTTGAATTGATACTCATAAACATGATTGGTCTGAACTTCTCTTTTTTGGTTAGGTCCTTGTGTGATTTAGGTATCTGAGTAATTGTGGCTTCATAGAACAAGTTAGGTAGTGTTCCTTCTGTTTTTATTTTGTGGAACATTTTGAGGATAATTGGTATCATGTCTTCTTTGAAGGTCTGGTAGAATTCTGCCCTAAATCTATCTGGCTATTAGCTTTTTTTTGGTTGGGAGATTTTTAATGACTTTTTCTATTTCCTTGTGTGATATGGGCCTTTTTAGATGATTTACCTGCTCTTGATTTTACTTTGGTATGTGTTGTCTGTCTAGAAAACCATCCATTTCATCTAGAATTTCTAGTTTTGTTAAGTATAGGCTTTTATAGTAGGATTTTTTTAAATTTCCTCCATTTCTGTTGTTATGTCTCCCTTGTCATTTCTCATTTTATTAATTGGGATACTACCTCTTGGCCCTTAATTTGGCTAGGGGCTTATCTATCATTTTGGCTTTGCTGATTCTTTGCACTTTTTTCTTTCTATTTGGTTGATTTGAGCCCTGAGTTTGACTACTTCCTGTCTTCTACTTCTCTTAGGTGCATTTGCTTCTTTTAGTTCTAGAGGTTTTAGGTGTGCTGTCAAGTTTTTGGTGTAAGATCTCTCCAGTCTCTTTACCAGGGCACTTAGTACTATGAACTTTCCTCTTAGCACTGCTTTCATTGTATCCCATAAGTTTGGGTATGATATGTCAATCAAATAACAGAAAGTCTCTAATTTGTTTTTTATTTCTTCTTTGACCAAGTTGTCATTGAGTAGAGAATTGTTCAGTATCCACATCTATGTGGGCTTTCTGTTTTTGTTATTATAGAAGACCAGCCTTAGGTCATGGTGATCTGATAGGATGTGTGATATTATTTCAGTCTTCTTGTATCTGTTGAGGGTTGTTTTGTGACCAATTATATGGTTGATTTTGGAGAAGGTACCATGACGTGTTGAGAAGAAGGTAAATTCTTTTGTTTTGGGGTAAAATGTTCTGTAGATTTCTGTTAAATCCATTTGGTTAATAACCTCTCTAAGTTTCACTGTCTCTCTGTTTAGTTTCTGTTTCAATGACCTGTCTATTGGTGAGAGTTGGGTGTTGAAATCTCCCACTTTTATTGTGTGGGTTTCAACGAGTGTTTTGAGCTTTATTAAAGTTTCTTTTATGATTTTGGGTGCTCTTGCATTTGGGGCATAGATGTTCAGAATTGAGACTTTCTCTTGGTAGATTTTCCTCTTGATGATATGAAGTGTTCTTCTTTACTATGCTTGATAACTTTTGGTTGAAAGTCTATTTTATTGGATATTAGAATGGTAACTCCTGTTCATTTCCTGGGACTCTTTGCTTGGAAGACCTTTTTCATCCTTTTACTCTGAGATAGGGTCTGTCTTTGTTATTGTAGTGTGTTTCCAGGAAAATGCTGAATCTTTTTTGTGTATCCAGTCTGCTAGCTTACATCATTTTGTAGGTGAGTTGAGTCCATTAATATTGAGAGATATTAAAGAGAGATGACTGTTGGTTCTTGATATGTCTGTTTTTGTAGGTGGATTTATGTGTTTGTGATTCTCTGCTTTTGACTTTGTTGTGAGATGCTTAATATCTTGTCCTTTCTTTGGTACTGGTATCTTCCTCATGTTGGAGTGTTCCTTCTAGAATCCTCTGTATGGCTGAGTTGTTAGATAGATATTGTTTGAATTTGTTTTTTTCCTGGAATATTTTGGTTTATCCAACTATGCTGGTTGAGACTTTTGCTGGGTATAAGAGCCTGGGCTGGCATTTGTGTTCTCTTAGAGTCTGCATGACCTCTGACCAGGCTCTTCTGGCTTTCATAGTCTATGTTGAAAGAGACTATGGTTGAAGAGACTAGGTTAGGTAAGTTTTCTTCGATGATTTTGTTGAAAACATTTTCAGGTCCTTTGAGCTGAGAATCTTCGTTCTCCTCTATTCCAATTATTCTCAGATTTGGTCTTTTCATTGTGTCCTGAATTTACTGGATGCTTTTGGTTAGGAGTTTTTTATGTTTTGAATTATCTTTGACAGGTGTGTCATTCTCTTCTACTATATCTTCTACATCTGAAATTCTCTTTTATCCCTTGTATTCTGTTGGTAATACTTACATCTGTAATTTCTGACCTCTTCCCTAGGTTTTTCATTTCTATGTTTGCCTCCATTTGTGTTTTCTTTATTGTTTCTACTTCCATTTTAGGTTTTGGATCATTTTATTCAATTCTTTCTCCTGTTTACCTGTGATTTCCTGTACTTCTTTTAGTGAGTTATTGACAACCTCCTTAAAGGATTCTATTATCTTCATGAGAGGATTTTAAGACAGATTCCTGGTTTTCAGGTGTGTTGGTGTATTCAGGGCTTGCTGTGCTGAGAGAACTGGGTTTTGATGATTCCCACGTATTTTGAGTTCTGTTGTTTATGGTCTTGCGCTTGCCTTGTGCCATCTGGATATACTTGGTGTTTGTTGGTCTGGTTGACTATATGAAGTCTACCTCTTTTGTCTCTGGGTTGCTTCAGTTCTCCTGGTAGTACTACAGGCCTGACTGTAGCAGACCACCTGTTGGGCCTTCCAACTGGGGACTCTTCACAGAGGCAGAGAAGCTGCTGATCTGCTGCCCTAGCTTAAGTAGATTCTGGGAGGCCTTCAGACAACTGCTCTGAGTACAGCATGCCCTCTAGGATGGGTCAGGATGTGGAGTCTTCACAGGAGTAGACCAATTAGGGGTCTGCTCAGCAACAAGGACCTCTTTCTTTTTCTTTTTTTCTTGGAAATTTTCTTTATTTACATTTCAAATGTTTTCCACTTTCCAGGTCTCTGCTTCGGAACCCCCCTATGCCATCCCCACTCCCTATGCACAACAGGGGAAAAGTTCCTGAACAGAACACCAATGGCTTATGCTTTAATATCAGGAACTGACAAATGGGAACTCTTAAAATTTCAATGCTTTTGTATGGCAAAGGATACTGTCAATAAGACAAAATAGCAACCAATTGGGAAAAGATCTTTACCAATCCTACATCTGATATTGGGCTAACAAATCCAAGAAATTTATTTTCAATGGAAGAAGAAATAGAAAATTAAGAACAAACAAGCTTGCAACCCAACCAGCAATGAAGGAATGCTCCTCTTTTTCAACAACCTCTCTAGCATCTGCTGTCATCTGAGGTTTTTATCCTAGCCATTCTGACTGGTGTGAGGTGGAATTTCAGGGTTGTTTTGATTTGCATTTCCCTGATGTCTAAAGATGTTGAATATTTCTTTAGGTGCTTGTTGGTCATTTGAGATTCTTCAGTTGAGAATTCTTTGTTTAGCTCTGTACCCCATTTTTAATAGGGCTATTTGGTTCTCTGGAGTCTAACTTCTTGTGTTCTTTGTATACATTGGATATTAGTCCTCTATCAGATATAGGATTGGTAAAAATCTTTTCCCAATTTGTTGGTTACTGTTTTGTCCTATTGACAGTGTCTTTTGCAACTTTATGAGGTCTCATTTGTCAATTATTGATCTTAGAGCATAAACTATTGGTGTTCTGTTCAGGAAATTTTCCCCTGTGGCTGTGCACTCAAGGCCCTTTCCCACTTTCTTTTCTATTAGTTTCAGTGTATCTGGTTTAATGTTGAGGTCCTTGAGGACCCAGCTATACCACTCCTGATAATATACCCAGAGGATGCTCCAACATGTAATAAGGACACATGCTCCACCATATTCATAGCAGCCTTATTCATAATATCCAGAAACTGGAAACAAACCAGATGTCCCTCAACAGAAGAATAGATCTAGAAATTGTGGTACATCTACACAATTCAGTACTACTCAGGTATTAAAAACAACGAATTTATGAAATTCTTAGAGAAATGGATGGATCTGGAGAATATCATCCTGAGTGAGATAACCCAATCACAAGAGGAAAGACATGATATGCCCTCTCTGATAAGTGGTTAGTAGCCCAGAAGTTCAGAATACACAAAGTACAATCCACAAACCACAAGAAACTCAAGAAGAAAGAAGACCTAAATGTGGACACTTCATTCATTCTTAAAAGGGGGAACAAAATACCCATGGAAGGAGTTACAGAGATTAACTAAGGAGCAGAGATTGAAGGAAGGACATGCCAGCCTAAATATAGCTGTCTCCTGAGAGACTCTGACAGTACCCGACTAATACAGAAGTAGAGGCTCACAGCCAACCATTGAACCAAGTACAGGGTCCCCAATGAAGGAGCTAGAGAAAGGATCAAAGGAGCTGAAGGGTTTGCAGCACCTTAGGATGAACAACAATATGAACTAACTAGTACCTTCAGAGCTCCCAGGGACTCAACCACCAACCAAGGAATACACCTGGTGGGACTAATGGCTCCAGCAGCATATGTATAGTAGAGGATGACCAAGTTGGTCATCCATCAATGGGAGGAGAGGTCCTTGGCCCTGTGAAGGTTCTGTGCCCCAGTATAGGGGAATGCCAGGGCCAGTAAGCGGGAGAAGGTGGGGTGGCGAGCAGGTGGAGGGTGGAGGGAATAGGGGTTTGTTCTTGTTGTTGCTTTTTGTTTTTGTTTTTTGGAGGGGAAACTGGGAAAGGAGAAATAATATGACATGTAAATAAAGAAAATATCTAATAAAATAAAAAATACAAAAAAAGAATGAACAAATAATATCAGTTCATATAAAATAGTTACAAATATTTTTATAGTTACAAAAATATTTCATGTCTTCATCTAAAACATATTACTATATGACTCTAGTCCCAGGGGAAATTTTTAATCAAGTTTTAGCTATAAGCAAGTGTAACTATTGTAATTTGTCAAGTTGTATTGCATTGTATTGTAAATTGTCAAATTGTCAAGTTGGACAATTTTTTTCACATTTTGACTGGACGTTGCATCAGTAGATGTATGCCCTGTACTATCTTCTGTACTGGGACATCAAGATTTATCTCTATACTTTGCTAAACTTCTCCTTGATAATAAAATGGTCTGACTGAGATTGAACCAACAGAATATTTTTCTTCATTCAATTAACACAAACACTCGGTTGAGTCTTTCATATTTCAAACAGTAAATTTAAAAAAAAATGGGACTTGACATTAATGATATTTTGTCTACAAAAAGTCCTGTGGGTAGATAAGTCAGTATCTTCTCAATTTGGTGATTTTTTTGTAGGTGTTGTTTCTACTAAGAGAAGGTTTCACATTATTGAGTCATTATTGAAGTACATATTTAAACATTTACTAGTATTACACTATCTTCTGGCCATTTAATAAACGAGTCACATAAAATAATGTTCCCATCTGTATCTAAAAAAACTAGAATAACCCCAGCCTGTCATACACAAGACAGAACCAGAGCTCAGTATCTGAGAATGGAATTTCAAAACTATATATAATGCATGCAACTTATAGAATATATTTTGCTGACTCGTAGTATTTTTGTGTAGTGTAAGGAGCCAAAAATTTATGGGCAAATATATACTTCCAAAATATGAATTTAGTTTTATAATTTATGCTGTTATAAATAACATAAATGCACATTTGGAATTTTTCTCAACATATGTCAGGCCTACCATTTCCTTACTCACCATTAAAATATTTCTCTCTAAGTGTAGCATTTTTGTACTGTTTAAGTTTCTAATATATGTTCTTCATATTTATGGTAAGTTTAAAGCTGTGGATCGTATTTTTCTACAGTCTACATCATATGACTTAAATATAATAATATTACAAATATCAATAGTTAGCTCACATTTATGAAAATAGGCATTTTCTAATAAATGTAAATGTATTTTTATTTATATTCTTTGTATTAGACACGTACTGAATTAGTATAATAAAATACTTTACAAAAGAAATTTATAGACAGGAAGGCTAATATGTCTCACAGTGTGAGATAGGGATAATCATGGTGGGGATATCAAGGCTGTGGGAAGGTCAGATGTCTGGACACACTGCATCTACAGCCAAGAAGCTGAGAAGGATAAGTGTTCAGTTCAATTTTCCTTTTTACTTTGTCCATTACATGGAAGTTTGCTGCCCACATCTACAGTGCATCATGCCAGTTCAGTTAACATTTTCTATAAAGGGCCTCATTTACACATCCAGGAATCCTTTGAAGTTGATAAATGATATTAGTCACTACATTTAAAATAATCATCTTTTAATGCCTTTAAAATATTACATGGATTTTTTGTTCAGATGCATATGCTATTTTATTTAAGTATATTAAGTAAATCTAGTCTCATATTTATTACAGTTCCAATAAAGAGGAATAATTAATAAAGTTTTAACAAGAATTTTTGTTTTATACTCTGATATTACACTAAAACATGAACAAGTTTTAGTTTTATAAAAATTAATTGATATGAGCATTTGATCCAAATTGGTGACACCTATGCATTACATTAGTTTAAAATCATTTGCTGAGCAATTTAGATTCATTTTCATATTACATAATGATATGACAACATAGATAATTCATTTGTTAAGTTATTTTTTGTCTTTCTCAGTTTTTTATTAATCATTCAATTTGTTTACATCTCAAATGATAGCCTACTTCCTGGTTACCTCTAAAAATTATTTTAATTAAAATGAAAAATATCTGATATTTATTTATGGAAATACATTAATGTCTAAACAAAATGATCTAAAAAGAATTGTTAGCTAGTCATCACATTTGTAAAACTAAGTGTTTATGTGTATACAAAAAAGTCACAATGTTGAACAAGCTCATGGATAAGCAAAATTATGTAAATTCCATATCATCATAAATTACATAGTTTCTAATTTCATATGCAAGAATAGACATAATAAAGTGTCCAATTCACCCTTTTAAATGCAACAGGAGAAAACTCAACAGGAGAAAAATTATTTTAAGGAATGTTTTTTTTTATTAGATATTTTCTTTATTTACATGTAAATTTCTCCTTTCCCAGTTTCTCCTACAAAAAACAAACAAACAAACAAACAAACAAAAACAACAAGAACAAACCCCTCTTGCCTCCTCCCTCTCCATGCCTGCCTCCCCACCATCTCCCACTTATTGGCCCTGGCATTCCCCTACACTGGGGCACAAAACCTTCACAAGGCCGAGGTCCATTCCTCCTATTGATGATCAAATTTGCAATCCTCTACTATACACATGCTGCCAAAACAATCAGTCCCACCATGTATAGCCCTTGGTTGGTAGTTGGGTCCCTGGGAGCTCTGAGGGTACTAGTTAGTTCATATTGTTATTCATCCTAAGGGGCTGCAAACCCTTCAGCTCCATAGATCCTTTCTCTAACTCCTTCATTGGGGACAGTGTACTCAGTTCAATGAATGGCTGTGAGCCTCTACATTTGTATTAGTTAGGTATTGTCAGAGCCTCTCAGGAGATAGCTATATTTAGGCTGGCTTGTCCTTCCTTCAGTCTCTGCTCCATAGTTAATCTCTGCAGCTCCTTCTGTGGGTATTTGATTCCCCTTTTTGAGAAGGAATGAAATGTCCACCTTTTGGTCTTCCTTCTTCTTAAGTTTCTTGTGGTTTGTGGGTTGTTCTTCCTGTATTCCAAACTTCTGGTCTAATAATCACTTATCAGAGAATGCATACCATGTGTGTTCTTTTGTGATTGGGTTACCTCACTCAGGATGATACTCTCCAGATCTATCCATTTCCCTAAGAATTTCATAAATTCATTGTTTTTAATAGCTGAGTAGTACTCCATTGTGTAGATGCACCACAGTTTCTGTATCCATTCCTCTGTTGAGGGACATCTGGGTTTTTTCCAGTTTCTGGCTATTATAAATAAGGCTGCTATGAACATGGTGGAGCATCTTCTGGGTATATGCCCAAGAGTGGTGTAGCTGGGTCCTCTGGTATAACTATGTCCAATTTCCGGAGGAATCACCACACTGATTTCCAGAGTCATTGTAGCAGTTTGCAATCCCACCAGCAATGAAGTAGTGTTCCTCTTTCTCCACAACCTCTCCAGCCTCTGTTGTCACCTGAGTCTTTTATCCTAGCCAGTCTGAGTGGTGTGAGGTGGTATCTCAGAGTTGTAAAAATCTTACCAAGGTTAGTTCAGTAATCATTTGTTCAATAATAAATTGATAGCCTATGATGTGGCTCAGTGGATAAAAGCCCTTCGCAGCAAACCTGAACCCTAGCATCCTTATGGAAGGTGACAACTCATTTTCTCTAACACGCAAACACACACACACACACACACACACACACACACACACA